>JAQGBY010002012.1:0-25366 GCA_034698785.1 Mycogona germanica | reverse complement strand
CCTCAAATAATTTTCAATCTTGATACTAGAACTTCTTCTTTATCTGGAAATATGGTAGTCTTCGCTGTATTGACAATTTCCTGAATTGCATGAACAAACTAAAGGAAGAACATGAATAATGTGTACAAGTTAGGTCTCCAACAGAATATTTGTCATTGTCATCGTAGATAAAATCGTGTTTAAAAAATCAACAAGGTTCAGTTTTGTCACCTCAGATCTCTACAGGATGAGGCCCCAACCACAGTTCCATTTGCACATATTGAGATTGATGCCATTATCGCGTCCGGACATTTTTTATTCGAACCCGTGGCCATGAACGCTCCCAAGTTTCCCCAATCCACCAATACGTTTACGACTACATATTGCCTTTTTAAAGTAGACTTTCATTTCCTTGCGCGGCAAAACGACTGCGCCACCGGCACGAAACCCCCGACACCCGTAAGCTCGCATGTACGCGAATATTTACGGGATCTAACGGAGGAGGCAGCAGCTTATTAGAAGCTCGAGTCTGGCCCATTGCCATAGTACAGATTACGTAAGAGGTTGTTGAGACTGCGCAGTCTTTTATCTAGCTATATAGACGGGCGAATATTTCCTTATCGAGACTCCGAGGTTCAGTAACAATGGAGGACTCACTGATGTGAACCTGTCAAGTCTGGATAAAGATTCGTGAAACGTTGTTGAAGCGGACTGCACAAAACCATCTCCGCTTGCTGCTTGCTGACAACAAATAAAATGGACTTTTTAATCTTCACCATTGACAAAGCATGTATATGATCCGTCAGTAAGATACAGAAATGATAATCGCTGATTTTTAATTAGAATTTACAGAAACGTCTGATGCAAAAATAAACAAAAGCGTTTGATCATGCAAATGTTAAGAATGATGTTATGCAGGCAGGTTCTTCACCAATTAAAAATGCATCGTATCATTAAAATACTTTTGAAATAATATAGCTGTAAAATATATGGAAATGCCAATATAAAGTTTTAGCAAGATATTTGCTCAAATTTATTGTGTCTAATTTTGAATCATTGTCATATCTGCAATTGAATACACAAATAGTGAAGAATCGGCAACAAGATCGTCGATAAACAACGTTTATATTTTATCTCCAGGAAAAATTAAGAAATTGTAGATTTGTAAAACACAAAAACAGACGTATGAGCTCACCTAGCACTTTCGACATTTTATTTATTCTAATTTCTTGGGTAGAGACGAAATTGTTAGGTGAGTTCATACATTTGTATGTGTTTCGCAAATCTACAATTTCCTAATTTTTCCTGGAGATTAGATATAAACGTTGTTGTCGACGATCCTGTTGCCGACTATCGATTGCAGTCTAAGCAATCATCCTATATTTTTATAATCGTAATTGGCGAAACAAAAGAGGGCTCCGGAATGCGTTTTGCGACTGGATTTTCGTTTAAATCAGAATAGAGTGGTGCGTTATTGCTATCGATTTCCCGGCGGGTATTTGTATTGCATAATTTTAATCTCATATATAGTCAAGACGAATTTCTGGTATTATCCGCAGGTATTTCAGTGACTTAAAACTTCTACGTTCTTATTGGAGGAGCTGCATGGGTGGGCATTAGTAAGATAGTCTCTCCCACCCAATTGGCTACCCAATGTCGGGAACAGGATTTTTGAGACCAGGAATAAATAACTAAAGCCGATGTGCATTTGTTTGATCCCATATATGATGTGGCATCATCTCCCGCGCTCCAACACCCTGTATGCCCAACCTAAAGTTCCCCCCGCGAAGAGGCTTCGTGCAATACACCGGCGCTATCCAATTTAGCCCCAGTCGGGCTGACAACAAGTCCTATATTTGTGTGCGTGTTTTCCTGTCAGGAAGCTTTCCTTTTTTTTGCTCGTGAGGGCACATACAGGTAACAGTAATTTAGCTAAAGCCAATTTGCATGTAATTTCGCTTTTATCTCGTCCGGCATTCATGAAAATTCTCTTTCCAAGTGTTGCCAAAGGTAAGGCGAAAAAAATTCTTATGTTGAAATTGCATTTGCATCAAAGACAAATTAAATATAAATAGTTGAGTAAATTAAATGCTATGTTATTAATATGTATTATTATAATGTATTAAATGAGACAAATTAAATGCTTGCTTTGGTTATTTTCAATGTGGAAACATACTTTGTTATCTGTATAGTCGTCGAAAAATTTAATTCGTGTTGGGGAATGTAATTTGTTGTCTTTTTGGTTAAATATTGGTAATAGTTTAGTATCTTGCCATAGCTTATGGGTACATATTATAATTGTTATCTAATTCTCAATGGAAAAACACATGTGTTTGTAATCTACTCCCAATGGAGAATCACTTAATCACTTTAAAAAAACATAATTTGTTGCCTTTTTGGTTAAATATTGGTAATATTTTAGTATCTCGCAGTAGCTTATGGGTACATATTATAATTATAATCTAATTCTCAATAGAGAAACACATGTGTTTGTAATCTATTCTCAATGGAGAATCACTTAATCACTTTTAAAAAGGTGTCTGAAATATCAAAAAATGTTATGCTTTTCTTTTTGCTTTTATATTGTATCATTTTTATAGGTAGGCAACATTAGAGGAATTCATTTTCAAAATGCATGACTTCGTCTCGGATATCAGAAAGACGTGCATCAATAAAACATCCCAAAAAGCAAAAGACTCCTATTAATAATTTCTCCAACCATTTCTATTTCCATGAAACAAACTAAGGGAAATATATTGCATGGTTATATATCATTTCGAACCACATGACATTTTGATAAGCTCTCGATCCAATACCACATATGTTCTTTATCAGAAAATTTGATTTATTTCAAAAATGGACAGTTTGTGTGCTTTTTGCCAGAATAACTCATTTGACGAATAGTGTACATACATGTACTGAGCATGGAGTAGCATACGGAGCTGTAAAAAATAGCATTGGATATGACTTCAATTTATTCTCTCGCGGCAAAACAAATTTTCATGAAAATTGGTAGCCGAGTGAGTCTGATCGGTATTTCTTTTTTAAAGTCTGGCAGCACAAAATCAATTTGCATGGCGCACTTTTGTTGATGGTTGGCTTTGTGTCGCGCAGACTTCAATCTAGATTTACATTAGGCTATTATTGGGAGGCTTATCTTCTTGTGATCCGATATTTCGCAGAATGTCCAGCATCAGAATAAAAAAAATCACATTTAAAATCAACGAAGTCTATTTCAAAATTCGACTTGGTTACCCCCTACTACGAGTTTATCCAATAAATATATATCCAATGTGATCCGAGGAGAATATCGAACCGTTAAACATCACTGGAAAGCGATTGATCGTTTTTAAATAAATTCCATGGATCGGGAAAAATCTGAACTGAGATCCGGAAGAAGGCCTACATCAATATCTAAACGATCAACACAAAAATTATCAATGTGGCAGTTTCACATATTTTTTAATAATTTAGGGTCTCACGAGTACTTTGTACACCTTTCGTTTCCTTATTTTCCAATATGGTGAAAGTGAACCAGCAATTTTAATATCCAGTCGTTCGATAAAATGGCGTTCTTTTAGTACATTTTATCCTCCATCGTTTATCCTTACTTTAACGTTAGCCTGAAATTTTCTATTAGAGGCTGGTCTTGTCGAGACGTTCAATTCGCGATTCTCTAAAGAACATATCGGCATTTATGATTTTAAATTACATATTAGTGGAACATTTCAGAGCAATTTTATTGCTATCAAACGAAGAACTAGAAATGATGAGCACATGTAATAAGACTCATTGAAATGTTACCTTTTTTGTAATTGTAATTTCCTAATTTACCTACACAAATACACAAAAACCGCAGCTTATGAACTCTGCACTTGAAATTATTGCATTAACTTAGGTGTACATTGAAGCTCGTTCACCATTTTAGTGTGACCCCCTTCTACTTCTGTTAGGAGCTGGGATTTTTTGATAATATTTTAATAATTTAATAATACCTTGACCAGTTGATGTTACCGGGGCGACAATTCCATTATTAAGTGTTATTTAGTTAATACAAAATTGATAACAGATATAATAGTTAACAGGGAAATCCCAATCGCCTGACTCTGGATTAAACAAGAATAACTTAATTATTCAGAATGAAAATTTGGATGAATAGTGATTTACGCAAGTTGTGGAAAATATGCTTCAGAATTTATTAAGTATGGTAGTTTAGGACTTAGGTAGGTTCATGGATAAAATATTTTTCTTGAACTGTTTTTCCTGTAGCACTCATTTCTTTACCTAAACAGAGTAGAACTGCGAAATGCGCGAAAAGTTTCCTTCCGTTTCAAATAGTCTTAACACCCCTTCAAGCGCACACTCTCTTATCTGGATAATCGCGTAAGCTACTTACGCATCAAGCGGCACACCCTACGTCTTCGAAATAAATCTTTTTTAATAATGTAGTTTGCATTCGTTTCGTTTGATCCCGATTTTTCGTAAGAGCATATTGTTTTGCGATTTGCGAACAGGTTAAGCAATTTATAATCACCTGGCAGTTTGTGCCGAAGCATTTATAATTCTTAATTTTTTCTGTCTCATACTTGCAAGGATTACACTAAGGAACACATTGCATTCTTTAAATGCTACTTATATTAAGCTTTCAAAGTTTTTACTTCAGAATTTAATAATGTGCACATTTTCAAACCAATAATCTGTCACATGAATTTTTCTAAACTTCGATGTTGATCAATACGATTAAATCGCATGCTGAGCGTTATATTGTGGCTCAATGAATGCAGAAAATATCAATTTTCGCTAATGTCCAATTTACATGGGTTGATGGTTGTGAAAATTAATGATGCGTCATTCCATTGTGCGTCATCCTGATAGGCAAATAACGGTGACAACAGAAATTCGCTGCAAGCTTATTTAACTAAAAACAATTTTCTAAAAATAAAAGTTTGACTAATTAAAAGTTTTGATTAATTATGCCTGATATGGTCTTTGATTTTTTATACCTGGTATGATTAATTATATTTTTCAAAGTATACGAAAGCAAAGTTGTAGTCTTTGTTAACGTTCGCAAGAATCAAATAAAAGTGATGACATAAAAACGGGCTGAAAAAAGGCATAGGGATTATCGTTTCCAATTCATGTTCAAGATTTATTAATTAATGCAGGATTAACTAAACTGCAATTTGCTCGGCTAAACAATCACGTTAGCTTATTGAGCTTACTTGACAGTTTTGTTTGTTCGTTTTGCTGTTTTCTGAGCACTTTCCATTCATAATGAAGATAAGAGAGCGTCAAGTACATGCAGTTCGGACCGACTTTTCTGCCGAAACTTCAGCAGCAGCACCAGAGATTAGCTCCGAAATGCAGATATAGCCATGAACAAGAGGCGTTATTCACGGGTATATTATGTCTACGACTTCCGGGCAATTAGCTGAGCTCTGCACTCTGTTTGCCAACCGCTGTATTCTAAATTACGGATGTCAGCAATGGCGCACTCTAATACTCCATCGTGGATATAAACCACCTTGCTGCTGGTGAACTTTGGAACATGGCGGATCCTGCTGAGACCTCCCACTCTTCTCCATCCAAATCGATCACTCTCCACTGATTATGCCGACCAAAGGACTCAGGAGTCCGACACCATATCATTAAGGTCGTCAAAATTGGGTGTATTTTTATAGTTCTGTATTCTGAACTGTGAATTCGGAATAGCACGAACGGATCAGGGAAGTTCCATTTCTGAAACATTCTTTCATTTTTATCGGTTAATTTATTTGTAAACCTAATTCCATGTTTAGATGAAATCAGACCATTAAGTTGATTTGCGGTATGAATTCGGACTTTCAGATTTCAAAGTGCACAGCTTTTAGCTCGTTAAACATGGATTTGTGGTAACCATCTAGCTCTCGACGTTCTGCGCCAGAGTATTTCAATAAACCATAAGTGGATTCATACGCAACAATATAATGTTCAGTGCGGGTAAAGGGACAACCGTGGTTGTTTCCAAAGTCACTAATAAAGGCGATGATCCTACCTTTGCAGAATTAAATTGGCCGATTAAGCTGGGCCATGCGTTCATTAAAATTTAAGTTCGTTGGACCATGTGTTCATCAAAAGCAAGGTGATCGTTTAAGATCGACCATGCGTTTATGAAATACAAACTGCCGGGCGAAACCGGGTAATTCTCTAATACAAAATAAAAGGGAACAGGTAATGGGGTTAAGTTGGATGACTCATTATTATATTCAGTGGTAAACGCACACTTTAACCCCCATGCAACTGCGTGTTTAAATAATTTGATGGGATGAGCTCGAATGCAAACATAGTTCGCTAATCAAATAAAAAGGAAAATTAATTACACCTATAATTAAATACAATAAGCACATTAACCTGCATTACAGCTAGACGTGTGGGTGCAAATGCTTCGTGAATGTAAATAAAGCGTCCTAGTTCTTACTATTCAATATCTTAGATCCTAGGAGAATATCGAACCGTTAATCTTCATTCGAGAACGATTTATCACTTTTGAAATAAATCCTTAACAGTTTTTGGTGCACAAATAAGATATACCAATCTTATACAGAGTGAATACCGCGTATTTGTTGTCTATCGAATGAATATTTTTTTTAGCGATTTAAAGTATTTTCAATGTAACCAGATAAACATTTTATTTTCTGTTTTGTTTTCTCCCCTGTAATATGGAACCGTGCTGACGCTTTGTAAACAAAGTTAGATTTGTTTTGTAGAATTCATAAAGTAAAGAAAAATTGGGATAGGCATATTGATGCAAATAGATAATTTCAGATAAGTTCACAAGGTGATTAAGAAAAGGGACGAACAAGTAAGGAGAAAATGGCAAATGTTTAGCGCCATCTTTGCTTCCTCGACATTCAGTTGCAAAAGCGAATAGACATTCACAATTAAAGCACATAAAGATAGTCATTTACGTGGTCCAGATTCAACGTTTGTCTGGTACAATGGATGATAAAAGTGAAGCACCATCAACTCACGAAGACGAAGAACGTTATGATTGATGCAACCAAAGTTAAACTATTTTAATGATTCATTAAGTTTTCCCTAAAGTTATGGTATGCGATTGAAGTGGTGTTTCCTATCCGCAAGAGATGGATCCCAGAGAGAAAGAGCGAGACAAAAACGAGCCTTTGTAAAGTGAAGCCTCATTTGAATAGCTGATTTTTGTATTGATGAGAAAAGAGACGGGGAAGGGGAGGTCTAGTGCAGTGTTGAAAGGAATGAGAATGCTGAAACAATCGACTTTGCAAGGGGCGATCTCGGTTGTGGGATCCTTTGATCGTTGGCGTGCGCGTTTTGCTCCGCGCCAATTAGCTCTCAATCCATGCGCATGTGCCGATGTATAGCAACTACATTGATCGCTACGTCATTTGCCATTCGTAAATCAGCTCTCATTTCAACCACGGCTGACTGGGCGCAACGAAACCGCAATCATGTCATTTACCGTCTTCTCTGACGCGATAGACACAGCACACTCGTCCACGGTTTCAACGAAAGACTAAACAGAAGGGTCGCATAAATACAGAGATGCCAGCTATATGTTTAAAAAAAGGCATTCATGTGCGTCCAATTTTCCAGTTATCTTCAACAGGGAAAAAATAATTGACAAGAGTGACGAATGAGTTGATTAACTGCGGAAAAGTCGTAGAGCGGAAATGGTGTGAGGAGGTTTCGATTGAATGCTGGTCACACCCTGGTCGGAAAAGACGGGACAAGACTGAAACGGTTGAACGATATTGACCCGAACTATTGCGCTTGAATCCCCGGGCTCGCTCGATCAAGCATATCGTAAACACCGCTTCCTTTGGTCCAGGTTGAACCATGCATTTAACGAAATTACCGAGGCCAGGATCAAAGCGTGGGAGGCGACTGGTTGGAATATCCATGTCTCGTCTGATGTTAGCCCTTTATTTTTCTTTTAAATGGAGGTCATGACTGGTGGACCGCATTTTTAAGTTGTCTATTTCATTTTTTAGATTACAATTACAATTACAATATGTACCCACAAGCAGCCCCGGAAGGTGCCTCCTTCTATCGAATGTCATCATAGATCGAGCGCAGTTTGAATAAAAACTTAATGGTACTTGAAATTGGTGTCGTGCTTGCTATAAGTGAAAAGTTGCACAAAAATATTGTATAAATATACCTGAAAACGTTTCTTCTGATCTGAAATAATCCATCAAATCACAGGAATTGTCTTTTTCACAATGGAGCAATAACAAACCAACATGTGGGCTATTTCTGTTATGGGAAACAAATGCATGAAATTCGATAGAATATTTCAGAAAATCTGATAAAATAAAAATAAACATTTTAACACCCGACGTATTCACGTTAACCGTACGGCCATGTTCCCGAACATAGCCCGCGCGTTTTATTTAATACACAGATAGCCCGAGGGATCACCAACAGGCATAACAATAAAAAACGTAAGTTCTACAGAAAGCGATTAATTTTTAAGAAGTTGACTGCGTCTGGAAAAAAGAGAATGAAGTCGAGTTTGAAGCGCATGTACATCCGGCTTCCTGAAAAGTAGACCGTGATCATGTACAGTATAAGGTTATAATGTACTCAGTCATTGTACTCGGTTACTCGTGAGTCGTGAAAAGTGCTCTAAGATGAGACGCTGCTGCCCTAATTTGTTTTTGGCGAACCACTAACCCATTAAAACCGAGGATTCGTAGTCTTGCAGAGAGTAAATAAATTGTATTTTATGACTTTAGTCCAGAGCATCCAGAGTTTATGCGCATACTGTGAGCCATTTATCTGTGCCGAAGTCTAAGTACTCGAAGTAGTCGACAGAATACTATACTGGATATACCGAAGTAGAGACTATGTCTTTTCAATTCTGATCTACTTGGGTTAACGTTAGCTAAGCTAAATGAATGAAGTGTTTGAGCTCAATGATAAAGATGAAAGTGAGAGATCAAAGCTTTCCCAAAAGTGGCAAGAAAAATCAATTCAAAAATTTTAATTTTCTTTTTCGCTGCCAGTGTTTTTCTAGTTCAAGAAAAACATTCCTGTTCTCTTTCGATTGTTCAACCGTGAAAACACTGAAAATGTTATTTTTAATCAATTTGTCGGATCAATGGAGCACTACAGGTACAGGAAATCCATGGACAAAAGATTCTGAATATGTTGTCGGCTTTCGAACCAAAGAACCAAGTCTCTTTCATGCTCTAATTAACCGCAGGCCACCAGTGAAACTTCTGAATCTATTCTGTTCAAAACATTTTCGAAGAAACATTTTCAGTACTACCCCGGAATCGAATAATGGAGAGAGCAAGTAAACGAAAGAAAGCAAAGACGCAACTTTTAACTTAATCAAACCAATAAGTGGAGCTGATTTGCATTTACGCTGTCGTTCCAAATTTCATATATCGAATAAAATATAATTATTATTACATGTTGGAAGTTGGGTCATAAAGCGAACATAACATAACATATTGTGTTGTGAGCATAACATCTCATTAAGGTCTCAGCTGGATACAGTCTCAGCATAACAACCACTGTAATGTAGTGCAATGTAAACAACTGTTCAACCAATCGGATGCAAGCTCGTGGACCTCCTGGAGTTCTAGCATAATAATAATAATCTGTAATGTTTGTGTAACTTTTAATGCGCTTTATCATCCCGCCCATCTGTCAACCGACAAACCACATGTCTGCAACTATCCTCTTGAGACGTATCAGTCTGCATCAGACGCATTATGCTTTTGCTAAAAGACGATCTTTTCAATCGTGTTGTCAATCGCAGTCAGCCTATCTTCAAAGCAGTCCGCCGTCGCTTCGTGTCTCCCTCATGATGAAATGTTCAGAATTTCAGTAATGTGCTCCAAAAAGTAGCATTTGAAAAAATAAATATAGAGGTTGAGTATATCAGAGCTGAAAGGCGCCACCAAACAGATCGACATTGTCCATGAACAGAACCAATTTGCTTACAAATAAAAATTAAAGCCGTATGACTATCGAACGACTATCAGGATTTCGACTGTTTCATGCTCAATATTTACATATTGATATTTATTAAATTTGTTATGCTGCTTGAATCTTCTACAATTTCAATACGGTAATGCTCTTATAGGAAGACATATACAAACTATTCCAAAAATTTAAATACGACCTTGTAGAACCCACCCACCACAAACTCACAAAATAATCCCGGATTTGGTAGAAATACTAAGATGTCTTAAAGGTTGTCTGGAGGGCTATACAGTGAAATTCGCATGTAATTCGCTGTAAATTCGCATGAATTCGCATTCATTTACTCGTCCAACTTCGATTTGCCGAATAACAAGATCGGGATCCCCCCCCACAATTCACCTATTTAAATGGCAGACCATGCGTCTAGACCATTGCGAGGTGGGGTTTTGGTGTCATGTCATGAATCCGTGTTTTTCTTAAGATCTCAATGGCTCGGGATCACTGCTTATTTTAAATTGGTACGAACCAGCTCATTCTACTCTGTATAGGGCTGTCTGAACCAGGAAATACAACATACTCGTATGTATATCAATTCAATACATAAGCTTGATCTCAAAGATGAGACCCTGCTGGGAGGAAAGACTCTGCTGTAAGCTGATGAAAGAAATATCTAAAAAAAAATCAGTTATGAAAGAGACCAACGCCCAAGCTGGTTATAAAGGCGACAAAATTCTAGTTATCTAATAGTATTTTCTAAAAATCGAAATAATGCAAAGCAAGTAATACAAGATAAGATTAAAAAAAATAATAACTTAATAAAGACACCACTTTCAAACTTGTGTCTTATTTGTAAGCTTATTTGCCATGGAAACGCAGGCATTTAAAATGTTTTTGATAAATATTTTATATTCAAAATCGATGACGACCAACATTGGTAAACCTTGCTCCCCGGTAGACATTGCTCCACAGCTGCGGTTTACTACATCGATCATTGCACGTTTGGCTCGATGAAAATGTAATATTATTTGGGTCTGACACAACACAGGCCATAAAAGTTTTACAACACACATGTTGGAGATTTTGAACGCTCAGATGTGCTAGTACACAACAAAATGACATTCCCATGGAGCCAGACGTGAAATGATCGATCGTGTAAAAGCAGCCTGAACGTCGTGAGAAACATAGCATGTGCTTCCAAATTTCCACCCATTTGTCAGTACTGGACCCGGGGCCAATCGTATTGAGATGCAGCCGATGCACCTCCGCTATCTGCTCAAATATGCGGCTTGTATCTATACCAACTAATGGAATTATGATGTTAGATGTTATTTGTGTCGGTTGAGTAGCGGAAAAGAAGCGACGCACATCAGACGAATAGTTCACGTATGGGATCGTAGATTGTGGGCGGATCGATATGTGTGATGCGATTAAAGTTTGAAGAGAGTCGTCACCAACCGATTGTATTTCAAAATTCAACACTTTCCAATAACCACCGTAAGTTTTCTTTAAAGAGTGCCTACACCGAACCGCTTATTCTTGATATCAGCTCTCTTGTGGAGATCTCGTTTTATCAAGCAAAAAATCTGAGCGTCGAAGCATTTAAAAATACTTCAAAGAAAAAGACGATTGTCCCAACAGGTGATCAGCTAAAAATTACGTATTGGAAGCAGCTAAAAGGCACAATACACATCAACGATAGAAATGTCAAAATAAGAATTGAATTAAAAATGATATCAAAATAAAAATGTAATTAAAAATTATATCAAAATAAAAATTGTAAATCAGAAAGAATGCAGTAACATCAATCTTGATCTTCACTTTATTGCGAATACGTGCAAATCATGTTTACCTGTACATGTACTGAACACACACGTCTGGTCCAATATTAATGTTAGATTCATTGATAAGATTATTTTAAAATAACATGGCCTCGTTATTATATTAAGAGATCCTGGAAATAAAATAAAATTTGCATTTTGCCATCGAATTTGCAAGAGGTCTACAGAGGCATTCAAATCAATGAGCGATACTAATTAAGGAGCCTTCGAGAGTGCTGCAAGTGAGACAGTCTTATACATTAGTCACGTATGTTAATTATCATTCAATCGCAAAACAGCAACACCTCACCCGAAATACGGAGCGTGGTGTTTAAAAATACCGCTAGGATCGTTCCTTTCATCAGAATGGACAGGTATATAAAGATTTTGTGAAGGTGTGTTGAAATGACCTCATGATACTGAAAGATGGACAATGGTTGACTCGCTTTATTGGAATAGACTATCGATCATTAGTGATGGAATGAGAAAGAGAGAACCAATGTGGGTCAAGTACAAAACATTAAAAAAAATCATGGCTATTATCTGATGCTGTGGAGTGCGGACATCTCTGTCCAATCGCGCTCTTCGCCACTTGTCGATTGTGCCCCGGTTCGGAAGAAGAGGATTCCTAACTAGTGACCGGAAATGTCCACTCTTGATGTCCGTCAACAGGCGATCTCGTATCCGTAAGAATCCCCTATCCGTTAAGTTGAAACCGTAATTGCTTATTTATTTCCCCGCTGCACGTTGGCAAAGCCCTTTGATATTCAGTCGCACTTGAAACAGCAGCTCAGGGCCTATTTGATCGTGAGACCCTGTGGTCGAGCGGAACTGGTATCTCACTGAAACTCCATGAGAAATTATGCATAATGCTTTTGAGATAAGCATAGCGGCGAGAAATTCCTCCTGGTGTTTTAGTTTTAATTCCAGACTACACGATTAGGGGAATTGTCTTTTCACTGGGCTCAAAAAAATGGCTGAAAATAACATTGATTTCAACAGTGATTTCCTAATGGACGCGCTCGACTAAGGTCATCTAGTTTGGAACTAACTCAATTAAATAGACAATTATTCGAGTGTGTCGCTATTTTGTCTCATGGCCTGGCCGCCGGTCCTCTGAATTTCAGTCTACAAGCTTGTACAGAGTAGTATCTGGAAAACAACTTCAAACTCAATCTGAAAGGAAAGAAGCATTTCGATTGTACGAACACAATTGTTTTTCGGAAGTTTAAGTGAAGAAAAAAAACGAGGAACTGAAATCAGGAGGATATTACTCGTATAGAGGCTGCTGGCCGATATTTCATCTGACGTCCCACTCGAGCGGACCTTCCGCAACCACAACAAGATGAATGCTCGAGAGATGCCCACCAATATTGACGTTGTCGATAGCATTCTGTTGGTGAAGCAAAGTGATCCCCTAAACGAAAATCCTAGCCCAGTGCAGAATAAAAATTTCGGAGTTCGATGTTTTTCGGGTCAGAGAAGCGCCAACGCCAGATAATTTTAATTGCACGGTCAACTGAAGTAAAGCTACTCTGTATATAGTTAAGAATAAAGGATCATCTTTTGCGTCTTTAGAAACGAAATTAACTTGGGGGATTTTTGCTTCAATGCTTTATGAAATGAGATTTCAATATTTTGCTTTCAATTTCTATAAACTCATTAGAACATGTCGTTTAAATTAAAATGTAATTTGAGATTCTGTTACAGTTCGGTTTACATGCGGCGTATTTCAATTCGAATTCAATCTGGGATCCTCGCCATGTGGGGCTATAGCGGAAATTGAAATAGTCATATTTTTTAGCTGTAGAAATATTTGGTCGAACGTTGTAGTTCGACATTGTTGATTTGTTGGTTCGCATCCTGAAGGGAAATTGTAATGTAAATGTTGGGGGAATTGAAATTGTGTGGAAGTATTGAAATATTTAGTTACCGCATTATTAGCTTATTGCCTTATTACGTTTACAGTGGAAAAATAAAATATGCAATTTTAATTATTTGAATATGTCGGTTTCTTTCAACGAAAAAGCAGACGTCAAGATGATATTTATTCTCGATTGCACATTGCGCAAATTCTGTTTCTAGGTCATATACTGAAGCGCACATCTTCAAAGACTATTTGCCGATTTGCGTCCAAGCATGAAAAGTGCTAATATTTTATTAACGGTTCTGCTTTACGATCGAATGATTTTGCATATGTACTACATGCGCGCATTATTTTGAAAAATAGAAGAAACGTAGGACATTTTTAAAAATTACTCGCCTTTGGTGTCCGAAAAAATCCCAATTATCAGTTCATCTTTAAAGTAAATGCAATCTGCTCAAAGTACACCGTGTCATTTTGGTTGGCTGATTTCTCGTTTCACAATGCCGATAAAAAACAGATTGGGGAAATCTGTAAGTCAACACAATTTCTATAACCAATGTTTAATCGGATGCACCGTGATTCACACGAGCGCTTCGAAAACTTGCTAAACATTTTTATTTTTAGCTCACTAGTTTGCTAATTCCCCTAATCCTTGGTTTTATGTAACTAGTTGCTATTTGAAATGGGATTTTTGTGATTAAATTAAATTATGGTCTACTTAAGGAAACAAGAATGTTTGCATTGAAAAGTTCTTAGCATTTTCAATAGGCGCTTGAATATCACTGGACCAAAGGCGTCAACAAAGAACAAGAGATCAAGCTCAGCATTTTTATTTCAATCAAAATTTGAGGTTTTTAAGGTGTATCTGTCTAACTTACACTTTAATAAAAAACACATCTTTATATCATATGCCCACTTAGATGAAAATGGTATAAAGAAAAAGAAAATCGGTCATCTTGATCGCCCGAACTTATCCATGGCCAACAGATTCTACTCGTTTGCTGTCTATCTCTTAATGTTAACCTTTAAGCAAAATGAACGAAGTTATAGGCGAGTTTCAGATTTTAATGTCAATGTGTGTGCAGCCGAGAATTTCTTTGGAACGCCATTGTCAAGCGCTGCGTATCAGTGGATTTTTTGGTCTAATAACCACTTAATGAACTTATTCCGGGAAATTAGAAATATCGCTTAGCCAAATTTGAATATGCAGCAGCAACAAGTAAGCCTGCGGTTAGGGCATGTTAAACACTAGACAACCCACGCCATGACATCCGCGAGGCTAATCGTAAAGCAACGTTAACCTCTATAAAGTTGGTTTGCGTTTGGGGCACTCAACCGAATGTAGGATGAACCAAGTAGCGAACTTAACTACACACAAATATCAATTATAATTAAATAACAGTTGAAATCCAATTATGAAGCTCGCCACTCTGCTCGTCTTATGTTGGATGCTGATTCGAACGCAACATAACTTCTAACGCGCTAACCTCGTTATATGTTTCGTTTGATGTCTTACAGTTTATTAAATTATGCTCAGTCACGCTGGGTCCTTCAGTGTTAGCGTGGGCAAAAGACGATCCTAGCGGCAGTCAGTCGCACTTCCGGCCTTGGATTGGTCTTCTCTGTCAGCTTTTTCGTTTAAAACCTGTCACAAAGTGTTAACGACTGGCGCTAGGGTTACTTTGAACCTCACGTCAGTTGATTTCTAAACGAAAATATTATAAGGAATATTTCTTATCTCTTTCTGAGTTTGTCTTATTGTGGTTCTGCTTTTGTATTAGTTCGATGCAAAAAAATGTTAAATTGTGAATTCCGAGACAACTGAAATGGGGATTCCTAGTTGCATTTCTGAGATTTTCGGCTACTCCTACTGAGATATAACTTTCTCTGGAAGGTGAAACAATGTACTGTATTGCCAATGTGAAATTAAATAACCATAAGAGGAATCTAGAGGCTGTGTAATTTTGCTAATTCTAAGATATATGAATCTTTAAATAGCTTTTCTTGAAAATTTCGAAATCAGGCGGTACAGAGTTTGCGCACATCTGTTTGGTGGCTTTAAGGGGAAAGGGAAAAATAGCGAGCGTATATTTACAAAACGCAAATGTCGTCGAAAGCTAAGTCTGGATGCCCACAGATGTGGATGGAGATATCGTTTGAAATTCAAAACGCCCTCCTGAATCGTGGAACACACAAAAAAGAGAAATAAAACGTGATGCCACATGCAAATATAATGAATCCTGGCGGCTCACGGGAATAATTCAAGTTCTGCGGTTGACCTCACGGCCCTACGGTTATTATATTTTTGAAAGAATCAAATTTTGAGAGCAGATTCAAATTGTGTTGCTGGAAATGTGTACGTGTGCGAATGAAAGAGGCGTCGACGACAGTTCAAAATTCGTAATGCAGTATGTAAAGAGGATGCTGGCGTGGAATACGTCATCACTGTTTTAAGTTCGTGCTTGCAAACCCTGAGCCGGGCGTGACGGTTTTTGCATACTGAGATTCGTTCGCAGAAAGTATCTGGTAGAATGAATGTATGGATCGGCTTAAGACCGAGACAGTCGATTGCCAATAAAAACTAGCAATAAACTTATTCGAGCGAGTGACTGAACGTTCCAAAACTTTGTAGACTGGATGGTGGCTGCTGGGTGCAATTCTTAACATTCATGTGAAGTAAAATAAAATATTTCTCCCTAACTTAAATCAAATAATACTTCTACATCTGACACAGCAAGTGAAATACGTGGTGATTTATTTTTAATAGATCGTTAAAGCTTATAATTTAAATCTCTTTGGAATACAAAATTGTTTCTGATTAAAATTTTGACCGTAGAAACTGAGTGCGGTCGTTAAGACGGGTCGCTGTCACGTACGAGAAAAGTCACCAACGAGAAGCGTCACGGCTGGGAGACGTCTGATACGAAAACGTCACGGATGGGAGACGTCAACTAAGAAAACGTCACGGACGGGAGACGTCACGGGCCGGAGACGTCAGATACCGGATAACTAGCTGTTCCAAGATTTCGGTGTACTCCCTCAGAATGAGGTACAATGCGGTGAACATAGAATCGGGTCTTAACCTAACCTACCCTTACCTAACCTAAACTAACTTGCTGAATGGGAGGGAGGGATAAATGGTGAGGGAATTGCCAAAGTTAGAGTCTTTTGTCTCTGGCATATCTCGTCTCTGACGTCTCCTGTGCGTGTCGTCTCTCGTGCGTGACGCCTCCGCTCCGTGACGCTTTCGTCTTTGTCGCTTTCTGACAGTGACGTTCTCATCGGTGTCGCCTCTTGTATATGACGTTCCAGGTCTCCCGTATCTGACGCCTCTCGTAGTTGACGTTTCCTGTGCGTGACGCGTCCCTGTTAAGACTGATCCTGTAAAAAAAAAAACAGTCTAAGCAGTGTACTGTGTGATTGCCTCGCAACACGGGGCAGCAACCTACTAGATCTGATACCTCATCCTGGTCTTAGGTGTGACGTCAGTGACATTCCCACGGCAGCGCCATCACCACTTGCTTTATATTTCGTAGGAAGAAGCGTGTTGGAATTTATCTTGTCCGAATAATTTCAGAGATCTCGACCGGAAATTGAAACCGTGGCCACGGCACCTTCCTATTTCCTGTACTTGTGCATAAATATTGATACGGCGGCGTAGGCTTTCCTAGTACTAGTTCCTAGGTACAACAAAAACCTGTAGTTGATGAAGAAATTGACTATGGAAATTGCATACGCGGCAAGGACAGATTTATGGGCACTCGTTAAAGTTATCTTAGCCGCAAAGTGATTGCCTCTTCTGTATCTGATTTACGTTAATGCCATGAGTTATTCGACGGCTTTCAAATTTAATTTTCACGCACGACTTGCAAAACCGATTCAATAGACGCTAACTCATCCAAATATCGAGCGATAGAAAGTTGAGAGTTCGCTATTTTGTCTAAATGAAGCGCTCTCAGGAGATAGATGGTGAGCTCAACGCCGAGAGCTCGCATTCGTAAGATTTTTTTTAACACGAGTATATTATTCTCCTTCAGCTAGGCAAGTTCATTGGAATGCTATAGGTACATTTCTCGGTACTTCCATCTTCTAAGAATGCACTTTGATGAACAAACGTAATTCCAGAAAATCGCGCCAAATCGGCATTCTCCGTGCGTTTAATTAAATTCCGTTTCCGCGAGTAGGAAAGCTCAATTGGTATGCATCAGACCTAATTAAACCCGATAAAAAAATCCTGCTCATATACATGTACGTGTACGGTGCCCGAATTGTCTAAAAGAATTGGTTTGCGGAGTGCGGAAGAAGGTCTAGGCGAATTATATCGAATAAGGATCGTCGATTAATAGGCACTGTACACATGCAGATAAGATTATGGAGGGTTTTCAAGATACAAATTAATAGTTTCTTGTGAATGTGTAATGCTACTGACCAACCAGCATGTTGAGAAAGAGAGGAAAAAATCGATTTAACGAAACATCTCAACCGTATACATTTTGTCCCATTTCCGAAATGGGTATCGATCAAAATCAAATAGAGCTGCGTCTGGAAACTTGGAAAATGCCATTATTCATTAGACAAAATTCAGGGAGCGTGAAATTTCTCATTACTAAGGAGAAATACGCACATGTGGCCAACACATGCAGCGTAGGCAAAACAATTGATCTAAATTACATACGCTGAGCCCACATTGACTATAGAAAATTGCGAAAAAATAAAAACAGGAGAGGATTTTTTTGCGAATCAGACATCTGCTTTGAAAGAAATCGCAGACTTGAGTTATAATCTTATTTATTTTAAAACTAAAGTCGGTGGGATCTAAGTTTCTCATTTCAATAAGGCTTTTTGATGATGATAAGAATTGATGATGAATACTTCACATAATTTTAATAATCACAATATTTAAAATATTCGGTCAAGTGAATCTTAAAAAAATCTTGTCATCATAGATCAGATAAATCTAAGAACAGGCGACTACTCTTCGATGTAACTGAAGTCACCCTGATTTACAGTGTACAGTAATTTTACTGGTTATATAAATTTGATTCGTTTTTTTAGTGTCACCATTCTATCTGTAATTCAGTTCGTCAATATCGATTAACGAATACAATAGAGAAGATGAGGAGGTCACAGGAATATCGTAACAGCGCCTATCGCGCCTACACAGGCCTAGTCATTTTGCATAAAGCCTATCTGGCAAACTCGATACCGGTTGCGGAAATGTTGTCACATGTGTGTGCTTTTGTCCCGGGCGCAGGACGACCACACGTACCCAGACCACGCTCGGAATTGCAAATGTGCGCCACATTTCGGTCATCAAGGGACGTCCGACGTGGACCTAGGACGCCGTCTCCGTATTTCAATCAGGCAAAGAAAATCAAAACTGGGGGAAACTTTTTCGATCGCTGATGCGAATACGGCGAGATCCGTTCCTAGGTCGTGGACGAATTCAATAATTTATATATTTATATTTAATCCCTCCCAGGACCCAGAGCACTTGGTGGGCGATCTTGTAGGATCGATTCGTGGATTTTGCATATGCATTGTCTTGGCCTTATGTTTTGCCTAGTGAAGTTAAATTTTCTTTATCATTTCAAAACGAGGTCATGCATGTTCATTGTAATATTAATTACTATATTTTTAAATTACTAATGAACACTTTTTTCAGGAATAATAACGCACAAATAAGCTTTAAAGCAAACTACAGTAACTTTGGGCTTTTGCCCATGACGGCACAAAACTGATATTTTTAATATTCGATTAAAAGAAACTCGTATGCCAATACCTGTTTGTAGAATGAATCCCGATCTTGTAGCTACAATGATATATTTATGAGAACATTTTGAAACACACTATTAACAAATCATTTGAAATTATTTTTACTCTCAATGCTGGTGCCAAGCAAGTGTAGAGGAAGTGTAATGCGATTCCGCATTCGTCCCCATGACTCTGCGGACGACGAGGAATCGCATTACACTTACTTCCGGTTGCGCATGCAATGGCCTGGTCTCACGAGGGCCTCGTCCGCTTCAAATTTTTTCAATTACATGCTTGTTTTTTGATGGCTGAACGGTTTTTTATTTTATTTATTCCGATTCGTGTTTTTGGCGGTTGCCAAACAAGAAAGGTTGAATAAATAGGAACTGAGACTGGCATATCGAAATCCGCCCGGATGCCTGGGAAAAATCGATTCACCATTCTGCAGCTATTCTAAACAAACAAAAAACATAGGCAGATCTTCGATTTCGGTTGAACAAGAGTTATACGGAGTTATATGTCAGATACATTCATCTATGATCTTATCTTTAAAATACGTCTTATATTTAAAATAAACATCAAAACGAACAGACGCACAACGGTTGGTTCATCTTATCGAATGATGTTTTTATTATTTTAAATGTTAGAACCTGACGTTGAGTTTTTAAAGTAGTATCAGATGGCGTTGCAACATTCTCGATCGCACAAATTTTCGATAACCACGATAACGCTATTTCTTTCGAACGTTTTCGTAGTGAAAAAAAGTCGATGGAACAAAGATGAAATAATGTAACGTATTATGTAACTGTACTTGACACAATATTGATAAAATGTCAAAATATTACTGTGTGTGCTTTTTGATACAATTTAAAAAAATCAATTTGGCGCATACTTCAAATAGCCAATAGCTATCAGATAAATAATTAATATAGCCACTTTCAGATATCACTTTTTCACGATTGAAATTTTAAGATCGGTTTCTTTAAGGCGAGAGAGACCAAAGCATCAGATCAAATACGTCGAATTAATTATATTGGTTTTCCCTAGCTCAGACCTTTCTCTTAATTAAAACAACAAAGAAGAAATAAGCATGACATCTGGAGTGACTAGTAAACTTGAAAAAGAAATCTGCATGACAAAAATAATAACATCTACGCTCTAATAAGATGTCACCAGCGTCGTTAGTCGTATTCAGCTTCGCTTATGAACGAGTAAACCATATAACGACCGACTAAAGCTCGGTTCTGTAGCTGACAATGACAACATCTCTCACTTTACCGAATCTCTGGAGATAATCGGTTACGTCATGGCCAGCTAGGTTACCAGCTTCATTAGCACCAACACCAAGCGCGCTCAGTAATTGATTAATTGTCGCAGAGAGAGCTCGCGTCGTCCAACAATGTAACGACCTAACAATGCAATAAAACGAGCTATTACGGAAGTTGGTTTGCGTGACACATGCGAACCGAATAGTGATCCTTCACTGACAGTTTCATAAGTATTTATCCAAAAAATATTTTTCCGACAGTCTCATTTGAAGGACGACAACCGAACCATCAATAGGGATTGAAGAATAAAAACATTAGTCCAAGATTTGTAATTTACCAGAATTTTAGGTGCATATACGGAAGCATCGTTTGTTCAAATTTCTGCAAGAGCCCTTTTAAAATACTAATATATTTCTTATTTATATACACCAAATTGTCTAATTTGTTAAAGGTAGTATCTATTATCAGAATAATTATTTAAGATGTGATTGAATGAGTCCTATCCAATCCAATACAGGTTGATAACAATAGAACATAAGAGTTGAGTGGTGGCTATTACATAACAGCGCCTTAAAATAACCAATACACGAAAATTATGTGAAAGGTTCACGATGTTTAAGCATAAAAGAAGCAAACCACGATACAGATGTTTCTTTTATATTGCAACAGTTTGATAGCTTCCCCTTATAAATACGCAAAAGCTGCTACGCCGTGGCGCATGCAATGATTGCCAACTATTGGGCGCAACAAACCTTCTCGCGCATTTTCCAACAAGCTCTTCATTCGCTATGCACTGCGAGCGAGAGAATCAATGTACAGTGTTAACCAGTATTGTACAAAAACCTAATCATCGATTACTGAACACTGATCATCGATCTCTTTAAATATTTTTAGGCATAATGGAAGAAACCTCAACAGGTTAATCGTACAGGTTGTCCAAATTAATGGTAGAAAATTTAATTTAATAGTAGAATCTCTGGTCGGTGATCAACTCTTCAACTTTAACAGAGCCTCGGGCCTATACTATCCGCTAAAACGGGACAATGCTCGAGCATTACGCGTTGATAGCCCATAAACAATGAATAATGACTGACACTACGTATACGAGTATAGCACTACTTGTGCAGGTATATTGTCTCGAACGACTCGTATCGTGGTAGGAAAGTGGTGCAACTATCCTGACTTCGATTACAGGCGCTGGGTCTCGTTTATACGATCCCGGGGTACTGGTAAAATGTGCTCCTCCTATTACACTGAAGCACAAAGAGGAGACATAATCTCCAATAGTGCTATTCAGGGCACTTGAATTGAGACAAATAAAAATGCACCGTGAGGTAAAACGTATTGGACACCTTTTAATTTATTTAATAACTCGGCCGAACTCGATTATTATGAAATTTGTGGATGATTAAAATCACCATATCGTCTTTCGATTTTTAATTTTCAAATTTCTCGCCAATAATGTTATGTCTTTTATGTGTCGATTTCTGATTGCGGATTACCAATGCAGCGCATTTAGAGTTGAGCAGCGCGCTTGCAAAAATGTCGTTCGCTAAACATATAAGTGTTCTAAGAGTTTTCTTAGAAAAAAGCTCTAAAAGCTTTTTTTTTTGCTGCTGCGATTTTTCAAACAAAGGATGGAATTTATGCGGACAACAGATAGACAATAAACAGAACTGGCCGACCACGTCAGTTCAGTTGGACTAAAATCCATCCTTTGTTTGGATAATCGTCAAGAACTCGTTTTGCACCATAGTTTTTATTTTTTTTTAAAAAACAAGATACAGGTTTGATGATATTGTTATCATTATTGAATAACAAATTTGCAGTAGATTTAAGGAAAGGCGCTACTTATGTGTTTGCAATTACGCATTGCTGCGATAATCAGCAATTGGCAAGCGAGAAATATTTGAAATTAGAGTCTCGTAATTCGAAAGTGGATGCAGTTATTATTATCCACACATTTCACAATAATCGGATTATTTTCAGCAAACTTATTAAATATATTAAAAGAGGTCCAATACTTTTGCCTAAAGTTGTGTATTGTAAAAGTGAGGGGTATTCGCCCTGTGCCTTTGACATTTACTATTGGATTAGTGCCAGCCTTGACGCCGTAATTACACGTTTGAAATGAAAAACTATTGCGTACATGTATAATCCTCATGAGATTCTTCCATTGTGCGATGGAATTAAGGCGAGACAAGATTTGCTCTTACAAAAAAGTGATTACGGGGTCGGCAGTCGGCTCCAATCACACGGTCACGGATCAATACACTCTATTGAAATCGCTTGAACTCCGGATCTATATATTTTCAATAAATGGATAAATCACTATCCAAAGTGTCTTTGCCCGAGATCATGAAGCGAGGAATTTCTGAAAACATCTAAATCCGGCACTTCTCCATTTTGTGGTCCCTGGAGGATCCCGAGTTCTTTAACTAGTAACTTTAAAAAGTGGTCTAAGTCGTTGCTCAAAAGCGTTACCCCAGATAATTAAACTTTATTGCCTAAAGTTCTCTTAAGTTTTTTATTGCAGATCAAATGGTTTGGAAAGTAATTTCGTTTAATTAGTTGGTCACATTTTTCTTTTCAATGATTTTTGTTGTTTCATTTCCATTTTTTCTTTTGCCACGCTAACTTTAAGTATTGGTCTCTCATGAATGGCGTAACATCAAGATTTGAAATAAGTTTCTTCGCGCTAGAAATTTGTAACACAAGCTTCTGTGTAAAATTACTCTCTTCAACGGAACGCCTTCGTTTAATGGGTCGTTAGGTTTCAATGTGCCGGACGAAAACAAACGTAAACTTTGAAGTAATTGGACCTAACCGAGGAAACATTATTAATGTGTTTTTCGTAACTCTCAAAAATGTGCGCAGAAGCGCTTTCTCGGTTGAAAAAGGATATTCAATGGAACATTGTATACAATTGTGCACTTGTTAGAGGAACACTGTCGATTCTACCGTCACTGCATCCTAAACTTATCCATCGCTGATGCAGTGATTCATGTCTTAAGAATGCGGCCCCGGTTAACTGGATCTTACATGCAACTATTGAGGCGACGACAAAGCGATTACTAATGATTGCTAATTAATGCGCTGTTGAGCGCAAACGGCTCGAATCGGGGAAATCTCTAGCTAAAAATTAGCAGGGCCCCTTTGCGTCGACCCACATGCCACAAACTAATCCCAGCTCTGTCTCTTGGCATAATTAACAGTGTTCTGGAAATGTAATCACAGAAAATCGCCGAAGACAACTAACAAAGAAATCCAACTGCACGGTCATATCATTGTATATGGGAAACATTAGAAACGTCGGTTAATTAGTTTTCCTTTAAATAAAAGAATTATCAGCAGTCCCAATATTTTTTCCGAACGCTTTTCAACCCGAAAAAACAACTGTAAATTCGTCTATAGGATTCGTCGATACGGTTTGCCGACCGTATTACTTCTTCACTATTTCTGGACGCCAGGGCACGCCTAATCACGATCCACATGCAAGAGACATATTTTTTATATATTTTAAAAAACGTAAAAATAATTAGTACATGTCAAATCCATATATATACTAAAGTAGATAAATTTGTTGTGCCAGAAGAACAGTTCCCGTCACCTATTTTTAAAATTATAAATGCTGCAAACGCTGGTAATATCAAGCATTTGTCTCATGTTGTAAAAGTCATCTTAGTCAAGTAATGAAAATTTGGCATAAACTCTTCGATTTATATTATCGATAACATCATGTAACAACGTCAATAGTGCTCACATACCGCATTAAAAGAGAATCGACCTTTTGATTGGAGGACACTTGAAGTGTGCGTTCAGTAATTCTCGCCCCTATCGTTGTATCGATCGAATTAAACTCCTACACAAATGTTGACGTTCATTTGGAGCCCACAGCCGCATAATTAATTGGCCGTCCTATTGTTCCGGAGCACAAATGCGCTTTAAATAGAGAAATCGTGCTGCCATTATATTTTAATAGTTCTCCTTCGCCAGTGCTGCTGATAAACTAAATTCGTGTAATCTCATAAAGTTTATTTACACGCACTGCAATATTTATTATACGCTTTACTGGGGACCATATAAAAGGTATATCTTTGTGGAAGATATTGTATAATCTAGCATTTAGGACTAATGCTATATAAACCTAAACGTGGTATAAGATCTGTTACCAGAGTGTAAGTCCGTAATCCATTTAAGGTCGTTAGGGATTTGGTCCTGTCGATTCGCTATATTATTTTCTGTCGGTTCTTATTTGGTTTTGTAAAGAAGATTAACTTAAAAGTTTCGTTTCTCACGTGGAAAATAAATTAAGTATACACCTGCCTTGAACTAAAATTACCATCTCATTATACAATTAATCTACGAAATTTCAATCCAGCAGTAACTGTATTTAATAGGATGGTTAAATGTAACAAAATGTAATCCCCAACTTAGCAGTGCATGGTTTCGATCCACGGACCTCTGAGTTATGAGCCCAGCACGCTTCCACTGCGCCACACTGCTACAGACAATAGCTTATCAAATCAATGTCAGGTTGTAGATTTTCTATTTTTTTAAATTTCATTAATTTCGAATAAAGAAATTATTTTATACACTTAAATAATGCGATAAATTATCCGTGCCTGTAAACAGCAGTATAAACACTATTACTAATAAGGAGTAGTACACGCCGATATATTCAAAATGAAATAGGGATGAACGGAATGCTGGACGCAAACCCA
>JAQGBY010002011.1:0-25379 GCA_034698785.1 Mycogona germanica | reverse complement strand
TTATTCCGGTAATAGTATGTGGTATGGTGTGCTTGGTTGGAACTGTTATCTGGTTTGCTTGGTTGTCTCGTGAAATCATCGACGTCATGCTTTTGATGTGAAGACGCCATTTTTTAAGTTTGTTTGAAGCGAAAGTGAGATAATCCAGAATTGGGTACGGGTTATTTTATTATGTTATATTGAAAATAGATATCTGAAAAGTGATCTCTAGCCAATTATGAAGGTTTACTAACTGTATGTTAATTTTTATGCACATTTTATTGATCAGTTCGAGAGTTAGTCTCCGGACAGGAAAATCCAATTCTTAGTTTTATACAATAGGATTGTACGCTTATGACTCGAACCCTGATTAGGATAACTGCAAGATCTGTCATTTTAAGAGGCAATTTTAATTTTTTTAACTGCATTCTTTAATGACCAGATTAAGTTATCAATAATTTCGGAAGTGAATCGGAATCGTTTGAAAAGACACTAGTTGTCAGTTAGATAAGACTCACGAGACATTGTATGCGTCACATCACTTTGTTGGTGTGAATCCTGTCTGGTAATCGTTGTTGTCAAGGCGGTTCTACGGTAGTCACTCATTGCTCGAGCAACTACAATAATAACTATTACCTCGATGACTAAAAGTCTGCTATTAAGTCGTGACATAAGTGTGTGACTCGCGCCGTCACGAGTGTCGCTATCAGCTGTTTTTCACGTCTAACCATCAGAGTATTGACCCTGAAGATGGTCGGTGGTGGGTCCTAAAGAGTTTGGGCCGGGTGGTCTAAGAGAACGGGTCATGTGTGATAGATTGGAAAAACTGAAATGCGGTCTCGAAAATAAGAGTTGATCAGTCGTTTATCGTTAAAGAAATTGGTCTGTGGGAGATAACTGGACACGGGTCATTAAGTGAGGAATATCCTAACTAGTAGTTCGGCTCGCTTGACTGAACGATAAAGTCATTCACTATTCGTTTGGGACCGTTAAACATCATCATTTCTTAATTCAACGTTATTTTTATTTATCAATGTACTTGTACTTTGAAACGAAAATTGATTAATCAAAAAATAGAATTGATAGAAGGATGATGGCACGTAATCGAAACAACCGTGACCAAATTTGTTACTAATGAAAATTATTTACATTTATTTTGCATCATGTACAATTTGAAAAATAATTTTCAAAAAAAGATAATCATTTCCACCTAATATCAAAAAATATTTCGTTTCAATTTAAACTTTGAATTCACATCCCTTCTTAATATTTAAACTGTCAATTTAATCTTAAGTATTATTTGTTAGTGTTTGCAAAACAAGTGATGAAAAAATTTATAATTGGAAATAAATTTTATATATTGATTTAAAATTGAATTGACAGATTTGATTTTTGACCTAGTCAAGCAGGACTACACTGGAATACAAATCCACAATATAATCTGGAATTGCTGTAATTCACTAATACACAAAATTTTAAATTTTGACTAAATTGTTGGTGACTAGTAAACACTGTTTGAAATGGTCAAATTTACAAAAAAATTTATGAAAATAAAACCAAGTTTATTTTTGATTTTCAGAAACTGTTTTGGCTGGCGGTCATCCAATGGACGATCACCACCAGTCTGGCCTTCGCCATGCACCAGAATCCGGCCAAACTGGCTCGGAGATATGGCGGACCCAACCCCAAACTCTACCCGCCGGTTGGACATGACAGTCATACGAAGTACGGTTCCTTCTGGCCCCAGTACGGTCCTCGCTACCCACAGCAATACAGTCCATCCATTGTCAACTACATGGGTCGTCCCACACCGTCCGCTGCAGCTCCCTCGGCACCCTCGCCTGTCCCCGGTCCACCTGCACCGCCACTGCCACCTCCACCACCACCACCACCAACTCCCACTGAACAGAAACTGCGTGTGCTGGACATCCCATCTGGAAATGCTGCCGACACCGACTCATTATTTCCACCAGTGGAGAACATCCCTCTGGTGTTCACTTCCGGTGAGATAGCAATGCTACCCCATCGACCAGCTCCACCACCACCTCCAACATCAGCTTTTCCACAACACCAGTCAACAATTTCCAACTTGGCATACAATGCAAACAAATATCGACCATACAGCCACAGCCACATCTCGCTACTCCGTCCCACCCATGACAGCATCCTGCAACACTTCCGACCACCCACTGAAATCTCATACGCCACCAGTCATCATTACAGCAATCAGGCGATTCCCAACCACCCCTACCAGGGGACAGTTAGACCAGCACACCCCCTGCACCATCCAATTCGACTGCACCAGGAAATTCTGCCACCCCACTATGTCCATCAATATCAGCATCCCACACAGCAATATCCCCAGCATCATCACTTACAGCACAACACAGTTGCTCATGAAGCAGTTAGGTTGGTACCATCTGGTGGAGCTCAACCTCATCCGCTGCCCATTGCACATCTGCCCCCCCCTGCACCTGGAGGACTGGTGGTGGTTGGGCCCTTCTCTCATCAGTCTTCTCCACACCTTCCTGGATATCCTGCACCAAATCAAATTTCAGCCAGTAATCCTACTGGTATTGCTAATTGCTGTGGTGATATGCCATGGACACCTGTAGTCGATTATACCCAAGTGGCTACTGATGGTCAAATCTCAGGAGATCACTACCATGATGCCACTCATTTGAGCCCAGCAACTGAAAAACCAGGAATGTCACTCTTCTTGCCAGTCGATGAACACATGCAAACAGGGGGAGCATCTCAATATGTCCCCGTGCTGCTTGCAAGCAATACCACTGACGGATCTCATGTGTTTCCATCTTCTATTTTTCTGGATAGTGCACTGAACAGAACCCAATCTGCCAGCCACACTCAGCAATTGGACAGCAGCAGCATAGGCAGTGACAATGTTGCTGTTTTCTTGTCGATGGTGGGCAGTGGTGTAACACCCACTACTCCAAATGTAACTAATCTGACATTAAACAGTGACACAGTGACACCTCAAACTCCTGCTAAAATCCCAACCACCCGACCCAGTCTCTCCTCCATTATCATAAATCTGTCACATCCAGTTCCAGTTAATGGCACCGCTGCTCAGCCATCCCAAACAAATCCACAGTCGCCATCTTCAGTTGTATCTACCGGCACTAGCAGTCGTCCTCAGTCTAGACCAAAGCCTTCTGGTTCATCTTCTTCTCCAACTGCAAATGAGCCACTTTTCCCATCAATCTCTGAACCCGCTGAAGATTTTGGAGTTCCAGCTGAATCTGCTGATGAGGCTGGAGCAGCAGAGGGATCATTTGTTGAGGTCCTGAGCCAACTCCTTGAGGAGATTGCAGGCATCATTGAGGATTTCCCGCCCACCTCTGAAATTCCAGGCCTGGATTCTGCTGCAAGTGGCGCAGCTGACTCACTGGGCTCACCATCCAATCTTCCAGGTGCATCATCTGCACTCGGCGATCTTGGACTGGGAGGAGGGTCAGGGGCTGCTGCCGGACAAGAGGCAGCTGGTGCTGCCGGTGGTGCTGATGCTTTGGGTGGTGCTGATGCTTTGGGTGGTGGTCTGGGTGGTCTCGACTCTGGGGCTCTGGGTGGAGCACCTGCAGCTGCTGGTCCTGCTGCTAATGCTGCTGATTCTCTTGGTTCGGGTTCAAACCTCCTCCCAGTTGTAAGAGTTCCCAACACCATTGATGGTTCTCCCCAGGCCAGCTTTCCAGGAGGCGATTCTTTGTCACCATTTATCCTCCTCCCACCTGTGAATCCCCAAATGGCGCCACCATTTGGACAACTGCCCCAGTCAGCATCAGATGTAATGCTGGATGTGTTCAACAAGGCTATCGAATCGAATCCTCTTCAGGTGCAATTGGGCGGTGAAGCGGGACTAAACATGGGAGCAGCCGATCCAGAACCAGAGCATGCTCCACATGTGGGACCACCATTGACCTTCTTCCGAGAAGGAGGCACTCCAGAGAGTTTCCCGATGTCAGAACCCCTGGCTGAGGCAGCATCCCACTCTCATGCAGAGCCAATGTTCCCAGTTCACTTTGAGGAACAGGGTCGACAACTCCAGGGGAATGGTGAACAGACATCATCTGTGCACCAACATCAGCACTTTCTTGACCAGGCCAGCCTGGCACCAACAAATGAACAACAGAACAGTGCTGAACTGTCCTCCATCGGGGTCCGTCATGTCAGCGAGATTGGAGTCCAGTCTATTGCAGACAGCAACATCGCCACCAAAAATGAACAAATTCCCAGTATCCTTGCCTCAGCACTGCCACCATCAAATGACCTTGCCTCAGCCAGCCAATTCCTCCACTCTATCTCCACTGTGAAACCCATGGCAGCAATTGCCCCAATCCGAGATTTCTCTACTTCAGCATCCACTGACAACTTTAGAGATAGTTCTGGACAGGAATTTGTGGTGGCTAGTAGTGTAACTGTAGAACCACCAGTCCGAACCCCACACCGTGGTCAAGTGGAATCAGCAGCTATTCGAACGGATGGTCGTCTATCCTCCATCATCAAGGGACCTCTGAATAATGGAGTCCTATCATCTGAGACTTCCGGTGTCCAGAACAGTCAACCATCATCCTTCCAACTAAAGGGTGCCGAACTCGAGTCTGCAACTATCCGTGACTACCACGCCAAGGCACAGTTGATAGATGATGGTGCCCTGTCCGGCAATCAGTTGAGTGGGGACGAGGTGACGTCAGTCGGATACTCGGAGCTGGAAGCTGACGTTCCTGATGCGGAGGGCCTTCCGTCAGACATCCGCGATGAGGTGCAATCCAACATCAACATCGACCTAATGAAGACTGCGCATTTAAGTTGAGAGACTATGAAGGACACACAAATAAAATAAACTCTATAAAATTCCCCTGTCGACTTTCCACTGTGTGCGGGTCGAGATGGGGAGGTCAGATCAATGCGACCATGACGTTGATTCATCCAGTAGAAAACAAAAAAAAGTGCCTTAGAAAAATATATTTTTGGAAAATATTTTGAAACAGTGTGAAGTTTTTAGGTTTTACGATCTAGTGTGAAAAATATCAGATAGTGTTTTTTATTTTTTTACGTGTGTCTGGAACCACGATAACTTTTAAAAATTTTGTATGTTTTTTAATCACCAATATTATTGATTTCTGTATGCAAGTGTGTGTGTGTTTGTGTTTTAGTGTGATTGTTTTGTGTTTGTTATTATATTGTTTTAGTTATTCATTTCTTTTGCAACTGGTGTTGCACTGTATCCATTACCAAAATACTCATTAGGACGAACCTTACAAAAATCTTACAAATTAAAATAATTTAATTCTAGAGTCACTAAATGTGCACAAAGCATTTTAAAAATTTCAATTTTAATTTTTTTAAGTCACGTAATAATTAGGTTTTTAAATTTTTAAATTCCATAATGTTATAAATAAATATTGCAGTTTCACGTAAACAGTTCTCTAGTAATATTTTAAAGTTGCTATTAAAATAATTGTGTTATTTTGTCTATATAAATATATTCAATTTTTTACACCTTATTGAGTCTCAAATACTCTAGTATAAATTGACCTTCGTGTTGATGTTCTTACACTTTATGTCATGTTCATCGAAAATAAATCCTCGTTGTTGTTTGGAAAGATTGGATGAAAGTCTTTTGTCTATTTTTCTATTGTTGATTTGCATATGAAACAATTCAGTAGAATTTCTAGGCTTGATTGAAATTCCGCAGAACAATATAATTTACATTCAAATCACCGTTAAAGCCTCTGCTTGCCCTGATTCATTTTAATCTCTATAAAATATGAAATTGTAATCAAAAGTTAACAGGTGTTTGACAGATGATTCAGCCATTCAAGCACACCATTTACAATTGTTATCGATAACTACACATTGATAATAATTTAATGATTCGCACAGTAGCATCATTTTTTTCACGCAACAATTTAACAATTTTAGAATTTAGAATTAAAAAAATTAAAATTATGGCATTTAATTTTTTTTTACAGTCGTTTAGTGGAGTGGGTGGGCCGGTAATTCTAGCTTACAAACTGAAATTCTAAGAATCTGAGAAAACGGTCGTAAACGGTCGTCCAAAAAATCCTTTTCTGCTGTGCTAGCCCGGACAAGCAATAAGAATGACCTTGGACAATCTTCAGCGCATTTGGCATTGAAATCCCGCCACGCGATGACGTCACCGTGACGTGTGCCTGGTGGTGGCAGCCCGAACTATGCCTCCGGGCTCGAAAGAGGCGGGCAAAATTACGTTTCTCAAATTATACGGGACAACCACCATTGATGCGAAAAAGAAAATGGGTGGCCTAGCTTCCTGAGACCCAACCCCAGATTGACCAAGTGAGCCAACCGGATATGCCAATCGGTTTGGTCGAGTGGCCACCAGATGGCGCTCGTTGTCAGCGGCCACTCAGCTCAATTAGCATGTAATTAAATATATACAGAGTACTTGATGTTTTTGAAAATCTGAACTAATTTCTGAATGTTGGGAAATTGGCGCCAATTTCAGAAGTTTCAATTGTAGAGATGAGGTCAAAGGTGGTCTCAGGAGGATGAAAATACTATCAGGTTGGCTCTGGGCCAGTTTTCATTTTTTTTTTCTACCCCCGGTTGTAGACTCTTGCGTGCGATTGCAACATGTTTCGCCAGTGACTGGGCACAAACATTTTATTCCCGGTTTTATATTGTTATCAGTTGGCAGCCCTGGTCGCCGATAAAAATAAAAGTGACGTAGTTACTATGGGTATTTATAGAGAGAGATTTGCTTACAGGTGAGTCACACCTGTGAGACTGTGATTCAGTTCTCTCAACTTTTTGGCGGTTACCTGTGATGTGCTGCGGATGCATGAATGGGGAAGATAAAGTTAACAGTGTCTACAGTGTGGCAAGATAAAATTCGACAAACATGAAATCGAAAAAAATTTTTTTTTAGGAAGATACTCCAATTAATAAATAAATAATGCGCATTGTTTGACTAATCGATTAACTTAATCGTTGACCTTTTCTATCCTTACCCAGGAAGCAAACGTAATAAAAACTCATTTGAATTTTTTTGGAAGCATCTCCCGTGTTTCTATAAATAAAATAAAATTTGGAATGTCGCTGACCCCCGAATTTGTGACGTGTCACTTCACGTCAGCGCTCGTGAGCTCATCCCATTCGTTAGCCAGGCGCTTGCCAGGGGTCAAAGCTGAATGAATCTTCCGATAGAGGTCAACGAGCAAAGTGAATGAACGGCTGTATTTCAAGTAGAGTAACGATGGTTGATGAACGAGGATCGGGTGACACCATAGTAGATCTACCGTTACACTTTTATATCCTGTCTACCAAATCAGATAACAATATACGAATGCCTGCTCTAAATCGAAAATTAAATTACTAATGGAGGGTGCGAATTACAGACAAAAGAAAAATCAACGCCTTTTTCTATTTCTCATGTTTCTTTGAAATTTCTCGTTTCTGAAAAAAAATTTCCCGACTAGTATCGCACTTTGGTGTGAGTTACCGGAACTACTTCATTTCTTTAATATTTTAATAATCACTTTAATATCTCTTTAGGAACTCTTTATAAACAAAATACAATGCAATGTTATTTGGTGATTGTTTAAGCATGGTTTACATCCATTCACACGCCGTTGTAATATTTGCTCAATAGAGGGCGCGGCTACACGTCAATTTATCAGTAGTTGTGCTGATGCGCGAAAAGTTTGCGCCAAACATGAGCGCACTTCTTGTTCTGACATTGCCGCTCATGCTATTTCGAGAGCGGAGCGGAGCCGTGAGTGAGCGCTCAGAAGGCGCTCAGTAAAAATGGATCCCATGCGAAGACTTCCATGGGAGCGACAAATGCTCTAAGGAGCCGCTCCTCGAAACTCTCCTTCATCGGTTTACATCTAAAAACATGACTCTGTTATTTTTTTCGCTCCTGGTGTAAACACCGCTTTGGGAAGCTTACGATAGATACATGTAGATGCTGGCATGACTATACTGTACATGGTGTTTCAAGGAACCGCTCCACGAAACTCTCCTTCATCGGTTTACACCTAAAAACATGAATCTGTTATTTTTTGCTCCTATACGACGAAGATCGGCTCCTTGGAGGCCGATCTTCTCTGGTGTAAACACCGCTTTGGGAAGGTTATGGGTACATGTAGATGCTGGCATGACTTTGTTCTGTGCATGGTGTTCTCTTTCAGTAAACAAATAACTTCAATTAGAATTCCGAATCTTTTTGGAAGCCGATCTTTTCTGGTGTAAACACCGTTTTGGGAAGGTTATAGGTACATGTAGATGCTGGCATGCCTTTATACTGTACATGGTGCTTTATTTCAGTAAACAAATAACTTCAATTAGAGCATGTTTTTCTAGCTGCCAATTGAGCTAGAGAGACATAATTGAGGCCCGAACGTGAGACACGTATTTGCATGCTGCGTAATCGATATTTGGTCAATCACAATGTGACGCCTTCAGCGTTTTGTTTTTGATCGACGCACCCAGCACGGCGCCAAATATTCATTAATGTCGCCGCAGGGGGTCGACACTGAATTTAACATGAACTAGAAAACGTCGATCAACATGTGTGTGGGGGGGGGGCCTAATCCGTAATCCGTCCAGAAATAAAAAAATAGAACGTCGTGCGGGCCCCGTTTTGTTAATTGATCGGTTGACGCGGCGGCGTTGCTGGTTCTGCCACTTGGCCAACCGAGCTCTGGTGACGCAAGATGTGCGTGTGTGTGTGTGTGCGTGTGGCTCAGAATTCATTAACGCCCCCCTCATCTGCATGTGGATTAGCATGACGGTGGGCACACATTCAAGATAATCCTTTTAATAATAATGTAAACACCTGCCAGGTCAGATTCCAAAATGGTTAAGGTTTTTTGTCACGACTCATGCCAGCTCGAAACTCACCTGAACTCGCGTTCTCAACAAAAATGTTGTCTCGCATTCGATTTTTGGAATATTCTCTAATTCACAAGATCAAAAGACCCGGCTTCATAAACCGGGAACTAATTTTTAAAACAATAGCGCATCACAATTGTGGACACAAAAAAAGTTCACAATCATCCTTACCTTTGTGACCTCCTTCTATCGCCACTTTAATCTCATTCAATATTCAAACCTCCCGCCTCTCAGTCACTCCTAACTGCCGGTAGATGGCGACACTTGCACCTCGTCCCTTTGACGCAATGTCATTTTTGTTTATTACATTCATATCTCACGAACGCAATAATATAAAAACATGAAATAAACTACCTTCACCGTAGAATTTGCGGAACTACATTCAGTGTAAATTTCATGGCGCCGCGCTTCGCCGTTCGTGAGATATGACATTTACACGTTAAGTACTATGTTGGCAACCACTTTCTGACATTCATAACTCATACGGCGTTCATAGACAATGTAATTCATATCTCATTAATGCAACTGCATAGAAACATGTAATAAGTTGCGATGACCTTCGAATTTGACTCACTGCGTTCAGTGTAAATTTCATGGGCGTTGCGCTTCGCCGTTAGTGAGATATGACATTTACTCGTCATGTTGGCCACCACTTTCTCACATTCGTAACTCATACGGCGTACACGGACAATGTAATTCATATCTCATGAACGCAACTACATAGAAACTTGCAATAAGTTGCGATGACCTTCGAATTTGACTCACTGCGTTCAGTGTAAATTTCATAGCGCTGCGTTGCGCCATTGGCGAGTTCTAGAATCACAGTTATAAAATATGTTTTATAGTGTTAAATTCCAAGACGTAATTACGTCTTGGAATAAATCCAAATACCATAGAAGGAAATGTGTCGAGGGTGCGTTTCTTTTCTTCTGTTCTCGGCATGACTCGTGTTTGCTCTTCTGGACCTTTCCAGAAAATAATTCCCCGACTACATAATGAACTCACGTATCCAGTTGGCAAAATTCAACGTCCAGAATCTCGCTTATTCCATAGAAATGATGTCATCGTCATTAGGTGACGTCAATCCGGTTCGTGTCTGTCAGAAATATGGACTCGTGGTCAGCTCGTGGCTCGCGTTTTTCACTGCCCCGAAAATATATTGTCACCGAGCTTGTCTCGAAACGTCGATGTCTTCTCACTATCGATAGGTGTGGCCAGTGTCGAGATCTCGTTTCGAGATCGGGAAACCCTATCCTTCTCGACTCGGTGTTCCCCCCATTAAATTTTAATCACCATCGAAGTCGCCGTAACTGTGGGAGGTGTGACTTGAAGTTTGATTGCCTCAAGTTTGATGGCCTGATTCTAGGGTAGGGAAAAACTTGATTGACACTTGTTTAAATAATGAGTCGCGTTTCTAAGCAATGTAAACCTACAGTGTGGCCCAATAAAATGGACACCAATATTTTAGAACATCGTTTCGAATTTCTGAAACTTTTTTAAAAAATTAGGTTTTCAACCTATTTCCCAATTTAAATATTTAATCGCTTCATAACGAAAATGTATATTTTATTCCTATTTTGTGATCTGATGTGGCAAATGTCGCCTGGCATCACTGGTAGCACGTGATTGGCTCACGTGAGAGCGACGACAGCGCCATTTTGGTCAAGTGGAGACGCCATCTTGGAATTTTCCTTTTTAATGGCAATGCTTCAAACTTCAACGACTCATATCTCGAGAAATACGCAAAATCGAGATCTGAAATAAGTTGCACTCGATTACAAATTTGCGAATCTATCTTCAGTTAAAAAATCCGATTCAATTTCGTTAAGTCGTTCGTAATTAACAGATTAAGGGAAAAAATTAAAAAGGAAGGGCATTCAAGTTCGCATAATATTGATTTGCCGAAATAAAATTTTACGAAAGATGAGGCGATCTGGATCTTACTTTTTTGAAGATGTTCCAAAAGTCTTTTGCTGTACAGGTGCGACTCCGTTTCCTACCTGCGTTCGAATGTATCCCGCTTAACTCCGTATTTACATACGGTTTATTCGAGTTTTAACTTGAAAGAACAACATCCTGTTAACCTTGAGTAAGCGACGCATCCCCACCGACCCCTTATATCTCCCTCCCCCATACCTCTTTCTCACCTGTTCTTACCTGTTCGTTTCATCTACTGGGAAAGGGAGAAGAGCTTCAATATCTCTCGTCAGGGTTGGGTTGGTCTGGTTCCGTGTCTCGCTTTCACAAAGTAGTCAGGGTCAATCAGTCTACCTCGTCTACCTGTGTCTCTATTCTGATTGGTCGATTCGTTTCCAATATTCATTCATGATTCATGCCGAGTTTTAGGTGAAGTGTTTTGAATTTCGTTACTCAGAACCTTTTTAACGGTCTTTGGTCATTATTTTTTATAACCGTTCTGTTGTCAAGAAGCCGAGAATTTATTATTATTTTTTTAATTGTGCAATTTTGCAACAAACATTATCCGAAGATAAATGAAATTAGTGATTTGAAAAAAAAGTGAAAATCATCCTATTTTTAAAGTTTTGGAAGAATTTTATTTTAAATTAAATATTTGAAAATTAAATGATTTGAAAATTGGAAATCATATTTTGGAATTTCGAGTTAAACTAGTGATTTTAAAATGAAATACAATAATTTGAAAAATAGAAATTCGAAACCATCATTCAGTTTGTAAGTTTCAGTGCAGTCCACAGATCTCACGAATATAAATTGGCTTATCAGTTATTTGTCACTCAAATATCATTTGTAATGAAATTGATGCACATTTATTTAATTAAAATAAATAAATAATCATTTAATTAAATTAGTAGGGCACCTTACATGTACCTTACATGTGCGAGCATGTCATATCCATCAAACTGACCCACCCCCCATCACCACCATGGAATTTCGGCTTCAAACTGTGTGAAAAATTAGTTCTATATTTGTTTTGTTCCGTAAAAATTAGAATTTGTCCCATTCAACTATTCTCTAAAGAAAGTTATTAACAAAAAATAGGTGGGAGGGCCATGTTAATGGACATGAGCATGTCTACCTGTCCATCAATGAAACCACGCCCCCCTCTCCTCATACTAGCTCCGGTGTTCCCGTCCATCAGGATCAGATAGATATCTGCAAGCAGAGCAACGAGCAAGAGAGACGCACAGCCAACAGTATTGCATCAGCTAAAGTGGAAAACGCAGCGCCACCATCAGCACTCACTGTCGTATAAAAGGGAGCGAGACCGACTCCGGAGTTCCCAGAACACCAACTAGCTCAGACCAAAACCTACACGCACTCCCACCACCACCACCACACGCGTAATCCTACAACCACCAGACCCCGAAAAAGGTTTTTTTCTTCTGGCAACATTCTTATCTGTTATTGAGATAACATAAGTCGAGTCGACCTTGCCGGCGAAAGTTTATATCCGAAACTTTCTCCTTTTGTCGAATCGGGAGGACACGAAAGAGGAAACGATTTTTGACGACCGGTGATTTTCGTGGATTGTTTATTTGCTGGACGCGGAGACAGGAGACTCAAAAGTCCCGAATCCCATTCGTATATTTACATATCTGTTACTAAAAGAAATGACGAATATGAACTGTGTGACGTCACGACATCGAAGTATGTCTTCGCACCTCATGCTGGTCGTCGCCGTCCTGCTGCTGACCTCGTGTCTCAGCTCCAATCTCATCGAAGCCCGAGCACTCAGGTAAGTCCTCTTAATTATTCATCCTCTTAATTAATTAGTATTGTCTATCGTCATCGTCTCAGGTGCAACACGAAAACGCGGTCAAACGCTTTCTCCAAATTCCATCGTTAATTTAGAAAAATTCAATTTTAAAATTGATTAATGCAAATGATTTTTTTTAAAATTAATTTACATGTTTGAAAAACAATTATTTACTGAATATAGTTTTAATGTCTAGAAATTTGTTGATTGAATTTGAGAAACAATTTTATTCAATTTTTAAAAGTCCATTGAAATGATTTGAACTAAAATTGTGTTCAAATAAAAGGGCTACAATTTAGAGACTCTGCAATGAAGAAAGTCTAAACGGAAAATTTAAAACATCTTCTGAGAAATATTTAGTGTCAATTCAATTACCTGTAATTAGGCTACCTGTACAAGTAGACCAGTTGTTCAGCCAACAGGGAAAACAATGCAATCCTAAACGCCTCCACCTGATATTTCAATTGTTTGCAAATAAGATAGTATTCGAAGTGAGTCAATGTGGTCACTGTGCCAAGTTTGATTGGCACTTGGCGAGTGCGCCACTATAGATATTGATATAGATAAAACATAAATTCTGCTTAAATGTTCTTCTATTGAGCGATATGGTGAAATAGCTGGTGCCCATAACCTTGGAGGAATAGAAAAAAGTGCTCTTGACGTGACGAGGCATTATTAGCTCTCTTGCCCCGGCGCAGAGTCCAAACCACATCAATTAAAATCTCAATTGCTATATCTGGAAATGGCGCCAACGTATTACCGACTTCTATTTGACAACCCCCCGACCCCCCTCGATCTCCTCCTCCTGGTTCTGGTCCTGGTCCTGGGGGATTCGCGATTGAGCGCACGTCGCTCTCGATGCGTCACGTCATATAAAAATATCCGTTCCGTGCTCAAACACAAAAATACACAAATAGATTGTGTGGCGTCATGAGCGTCACGAGAAGGTCAACGATACAGGGAGATGGATCTTCAGGAAATAATTTTGTCATTGGAGAATTTACATTTATCGATGGGTATCGTCAGAAAGATATATCCAGGGGCTGCATTTTGGTCATTCTCAAAATCAAAATTAACTTCAGAGTAACTTCTGAGAAAATCAACTTCTCAATTGAGGATTTCTGAAAACCTTATTTTCGTCATCACCAAGTTGATGAATAAATTCTGAGTTTTACCGTAAATTCGTAAAATGATTATCGTCTGCATCGATAATATCGAGCCACTCGATTATGTCGATTTTATGATCGATTCGGCGATTTTTGGTAATATCGAGGTTTTGTGCGGCCCTTTTTAAAAGCGCTTTTGTATAAAATCAAACAATAAATGTTATAAATGCTAGATACCATGATGGGCGCCGCCATCTTGTGCAGCGACAATTATAGTGAAATATAATTGGATTCTATTTGCAGAAATCTCATTCGTAATCCGCCAAAAAAATAGTTCCAATTATTTGTAAATAAATGCAGTTGAATTGTGAGTATTATGGATTATGATTGAGTTTAGCGAGGTAAGTGAATGTGATTTTTGAAAATATTAGTTCAATTGTATTTGACTGAAACAGTTGAATCATGATTGTGCCTTTTTCGTAGGCGCAGTGATTCTCAAATACTGAAATTGGCAAGTTTTCCATAAACAAGTTTGATTGAGCATTTGTAGCGGGAAGTAAATCCGAGTCTAGGCAAATACGGCTTACTAATGTCTGACGCTTATCGGAATTGACGTTTCCTGAACGTGACAGCTACCTCGGCAAACTGTGTTTTACAAACGAAAATGTTCAAAATCCGTATTTTGGTTATTGCCACTACTTTTCGAACGCCACTCGACTGAGACAATCTCCTGTTGAGCCTCTTCCCCCCTCCAACATTAATGTCCCCCCCCCCTCCTGCTTTCAACGCCCACGCCCACGCCGTATATGGTTTGCATTTACGTGCTACGTTTAATTAAAATCCCCACAGGTGTAACCTAATGCGGGCTCACTTACCGTTTGATTTAGCGCCTTATTCACGGAACTAATTCCTCACGTTCAAGACGGCCTATGGAGTGGGTGGGGTGGGGAGGAAGGGGGTGGGAGGCAGGCGGATCCAGGTGGTCTGGGCCAACCTTCGGAGGTGCCATGCGGCCCGCCCGAAAAGTCACCAAAAATTGATGGTTCTTGTAAAAAGGTCGTTAACATTGGATTGATATCCGGGAGAGTTTGATCATGAATCAGAATTTTACAAATTTCTAGATTTCAAATGAAATAACGGGGGTGCGTAAAATATTAGGGCAAACCCATCAATTCTATTTAATTTAGAGGCTTGGCTAGGTGGTGCTGGTATTCGTATTAAGACGCAATAAATGTTATAAAACGCAATGAGTTAATTAACACTTGTTTACGATTTTTCTGTCGCGGACAATAAAAAATATGACTGTTCTCGAGGACTGGGAGAAAAGTCCAAGATGTTGTGTTTTCTTTAAGGAAGTCCCAGGTTGAAGTTCGCTTGGTGTCTGCGTTGGTCGTTTAAGTCTGAAGTTGATGACCGAATTTGGGATGGGTATTTCCAAAAATTCTGCCCAATTAATCTGATGTGAAATTGGCCGACCAATCGCAGATCAAGCAATAGACAAATGGTTATTTCTTGCGGCGAAAACGTCACACGTAATGGTGCCAGACGAAATGAAGATTTTCCGTGTCGTTAGGATAAAAAATTAAGCGTATCAAACCTTTGACAATTTAAATCCCAAATTAGTTGAGGATCCAAACAGCATTTTCTTAATTATTGAAGTATTAATATGGGACTTTAAAATAACTTTAAAATTTGGGAAATGTTATTATTTATATATACATGAATATACTCTGTATTTTAAAAAAAACCAACAGTAGTCAACCGCACTACAGGCGTTACGTCCCCTCATGGTGCCAGATCTGGCGCCAGATTCACCAGATCTGGCGCCAGGTTAACCAGATCTGGCGAGAGAAAAAGAAACGCGGTAAAATAAAGAAATCGTGTTGAAATCTTGTTTTTTTGGCTCCCTGGATATCTGAGTCCGAGCAAATGGGATAAATAAATTATTTTTAAAATGTAAATTTATCTTTTCTCTGCACAATCAATTTGGTCCGAAATTTTTTGGAGAAGCTAAAGCTGCTCTACGAATTTTTCCCAAACGTCTGTTTCCGTTGTAATCCTATGGGAGGAAATGTCGTTCGGGGACTATGTTATCGGCTTAGTTTAATTTCATTTTCATGCAACTTAATTCAGAATCCTAGAATTATTGAAGCTGCACATGACAACGTTATTTCGGTTAACAAAGCAAAAAACATGTTTCGTTTTTATCATAATAACACACCGAGATTACGTCGACACCGAGCACCTTAAATTTGAGTTTAAAGATGTGCATGCGGTGTTTTAGTCAGCTTACACTAAGGCGACTTTACTGAAGCTTGAGGCGCCGCCTGGTGTCTGCGGATCAGATCGGGTTCTCTCTTTCGTCACATGACTCCAGTCCTGTCCCCGAACCTCATATTGGCTGTTGATCACGCACCTGACATTTGCACCTAGCTAGAGAAAACGTCCTTTTCAAATTAAAACGTTCTTGTTTACGGAACCTCTTATTTACGAGCGCTAAATTGCAAATTGCCAGCCGACGCATGACGTCACTTACCACAGACACCATATATGGTGGTCAAAATACGGTAGGTGGTTGGGGATCCGAAAGCATAGTTGCTGCCCGCTTTCTCGTTTCGTCTCCGTCTCCTAATTTATTAATAAGCCTGTGGACGTGTCCGTATTACCAACGCGCTCCACTCTTTAGGCGTGAGACGCGCGAGCGACTCGACAAATACAATTACGAGTTTAATTAATGAGCAGCGCTGGGACAAATCGAATTTCATTTCTAATGATAAAAGGAAACGCTCGTCCGATGGATGGGGATGTGAAGGAGGGAGGAGATGGAGAAGGGGAATTTTCAATTTATTCGGATGGAAAGTGGGGGGCGTTCCGCATTCGAATCGCATCACAGCCGATTCCGCGCTCTTGCTGTTGAAAACAACGAACTGAAAGACATAGAAACCCCCATTAGACTGATGTTGTGCACTGAGGCCTGTGACTAAAAAAAAATTGTCTTTATTTTAAGAAATTCCGGATTTACAAATTTGTACCTATGACTTTAACGGGATCACGTCATGCGCAATACTTGTCAGTTCTAGCCACACTGTAAGCATGCTTCGAGTTGCTCGAGAAATTTCAGTTGTGTTGGAGATTGGGCAAATCGTCCTTTTGAGATCATGCTCACAAATCACGTGCTCGAATTTTGTTAAAAGTTATCCCACTCTAGAACAATTGAGATAAACGAATTGTCATCGGCCAAGGCGATTTCCCATAACTGACGCTTATCGGAAATGACGTTTCCTGTTCGTGACAGCGACCCGAATCTATCACCTGTCATTCTAGTTTCGAGGGTGGTGGTTGGCAACATTTAATAATGTACGAGTTTTTGAAAAAAACAAATTCTCTCAACGAGCGCGTTTCAAGCCACTAATGAGTTATGAATTGGCCTTCCATGAATATGCAGATTACTTATTTTTTTAAATGGTAACTTGATTAAAATCTGCAAAGTCACGTACAAGTACAACAAACATCAGTCGAGTGTTATCCGATAACTTTAATTGGAACTAAACTTTGCTCCTCAACACTTAAACTTGTTCTAACAAAAGAAAACTGTATTTTTCTTCACCGGCCCAATATTATTGAAATCCTATATTATAAAACTAAGAAACTGATTTTCATGTCCGGAGACTAATTCTCGAACGACTCAATGAAATTGCATAAAAATTAACGTACAGTTAGTAAACCATCATAATTCGCTAGCGACGGAATTTCGGATCTCGATTTTCAATATTTCATATTAAAATAACAATTACCAAATTCTGGATAATCTCTCTTTCGCATCAAACTTAAAAAATGGCGTCTCCGCATCAAAAGCATGACGTCGTCGATTTCACGAGACAACCAAGCAAACCAGATAACAGTTCCAACCAAGCACACCATGCCACATACTATTATCGAAATAATATTCTCAATATAAAAATAAAATAAAATAACAATATTAAAAACATAAAATAATCAAATAGATATTTTTAAAATGATTATTTTTCAATTTAACATAATTGCGCCGTCGAATGGCGTCAACCCGGCGCGCATACGCTGTTTTTTCTATCCACGAAATATTGAAACCTAGACTGTACTACCCCCGCATATAGTGTGCTACCCTCCCCCACACTCATTCCCCACTTAACAACGTTCCATGAAGCTCCATTTGAGTCCACGCAAAGGTAATATGGATAGTGACTGGATACGCGTGTGTAATCAGTTTGAGGGTGGAGGGGTGGGGGTGGGGGTGGGGCTATATCGTATTTCGTGGATGCACTTCATATCATGTCCGGTGTTTTTTTTTATTCGCTAGAAAAAAAGCAGAGTTTGTCAAACATATGCGCGCGTGCCCTGCCCCCATTTCCACGTGACGTCATATTTGATCAAGTAATTGATTGGGCTTGACATGTGAACACCGTGAGAGGGGGGCCAACTATTTATTTAGTTGTTCGTTTCCGGATGTTACGAAATAGGGGCGTGGCATTATTTTCAAATACAATTTTCACTTACGCGTGTGTCCCATTTTTGTGAACTAGAGAAATAGCCCGCTTCGCTCGGTTGTCCCACGTCATCGCAACGAAAGTAATTTGTCAATTTAAATATCTAATCTCATCGTAATTTTAATGTACGTAGGTAGGTTTAAATTGAATAACAATTAGCAATTCGAGATCTAGTATGGCAAATGTCGTTGGCATCACTGGTAGCACGTGAGAGCGACGACAGCGCCATTCTGGTCATGTGGAGACGCCATCTTTGAATTTTCCTTTTTAATGACAACTTCAACGACTCATATCTCGAGAAATACTCAACATTGAGATCTGAAATAAGTTGCGCCTGACTACAAATTTGCCAACCTATCGACTGCTCAAATATTACTCGATTTCGTTATAGATTATAGTTAAGGGCGACCTCTGGTGGCCAAATCGTTGGGGCTCTTCGCTGTTCCGGTCGATCCGTTAAGCTCGGTATTTGCTGAACAAAGTAAATAAGAAAACAAATAAAATCTAAACTCCCAATTCCGTTTTGTTTGCCCCAGCTCAAACAAACTGAATTCGAAGCACTTTCATCGTCATTTATTGAATAGTATATATTGAACTGTACATCGTAGTACATGTCCAGACTAGGCCATTTTGGTGTTTAGTTATGCGACTTCCGAAAATCTGGAGTTCGACAATTTCGTTTTGCACATGAGACATGATTTTAATCGCGCCAGCAACTGTTTCCGGTTCTTCTACTTGTCTAACGTCCACCAATTGTTTCAGGCCTAAACGAAGTGGCTACTCCGATCAGAGGCTGGCCGAATTGGAGACCCTGGTGGCGTTGTCCAACATGCGGGGGCGGGTGGTCACTGTGCCGGTCGCCTACGGGATCATCGATCCGGCAAGAATGTAAGTTAAACTACCAAGCGTTTGAAGTTCAATTGCCTTGTCCGCCCCGAGGTGGTCAACGTGGTGGCCAGCACCTGGCTAACACGTCTGATTGACCAATCCGCGATCACCTTCGCTACATGCGGGTTTCATGATGTCCAGGTTCAGCAACTTTCGTGAATATTTTCTGCGCCATTTTCTAATTGTTATTCCAAAACATGCGGGCTAGTTGACATGCACTGCAAATTGTGGTGTCTTTAGACCATGATCCAAAATACGTCTTTGGGAATCGCTCGCGCTCCAGTTGGGCAACTAAAAATCTTTGAATTTCTCAAAAAAATTAGAATATTGTTTGTTCTGAATGGTGCTTTACCTTGTAATTCTGAATATGAAATACTAGAGAAATTTCCCGCTTCGCTCGGATGTTCCCGTCATGGCATCGAAAGTTTTTCAAATATTGGAAAATTCCGTTCTCTAGCTCTCGGGTAATGACGTAGAAATACTGGTTTTTAATTTTGCAATCGTTTTTCTCAAAAGCTTGACAATTTAAATCATTTCATTTCTATTTCGTTAATATAAAATATGGAAAATGGAAATAACACTGGCAGCATTGATAATACGTGAGAGCGACAGCGCCATTTCGGGATCCAGTGTGGGAGATGTCGCTGACATCACTGGTAGCACGTGATTGGCGCATGCAAGAGCGACGACAGCGCCATTTTGGTCAAGTGGAGAAGCCATATTGGAATTTTCCTTTTCAATGGCAATGCAACTTTAACGACTCATATCTCGAGAAATACTCAACATTGAGATCTGAAATAAGTTGCGCCTGACTACAAATTTGCCAATTTTACAAATTTTACTCAATTTTTCTAATCCGTTCGTAAGAAAATGCTGGAACTGGTAAAGAAAATAATTAAAAAATATTGACAATTCAGGATTAGAATATAGATTAATTTTGTTCTGTGTTTATTTTTTCAGAGGTAAGCGATCGTACGATCGTTCGGAGGATTCGGGGGAAGGTGGAGTGCTGCTGGAGCGCCTCATGCGACGATTCCGTTCCCAGCTGTCCGGCGGACGGACGGAGAGGGAAGTGGACGAAGACGTTGCTCAAATGATTGCTGAAGTAAGTAGCATTTCTTACACGACTCGTTTTTCCCCCCTTTCTTTCTTTGACGGATTTGAGAGGGGATGATGAGCTGTTCCCGAGAAGGGGGTTCGGGAATGATGGATAGCGAGTTTGGCGTTGATGGCTTAATGGCGGAACTCTTGTCGTCATACTGTTTCTGTCCTAGCCATTTCAAACTTTGGAACTGAACTCTCTCTTGCTCGAAAAGCGTCACAGCGCACGTCACATTTGATCGACCAGTCAGGACTCAGGATCCGCTAATTAGTTTAGTTCCCACGTCGGAATATATAAGAGATGGAATGACACTGTATTTGAAAAGCGAATCTCTACGGCTAAAAGATGACGATATCCCCTCCACCCTCCCCATCCAATCCTCTCCTCATTGTTTGTACGCGGATGAAATAATGTCATACGTGTATTTGTGAATGCCAACTCGAATCCTCTCTCTGCTTATTAGATAGCCGTTTGGGGATTGAGCTGCATTCATTGAGTACGGCGTTAATTACATGTGTCCGTGCGAGATGTGTTTTTGGACCCTGGAGTTGGGGGAAACTTGTCGAGTTTCTAAAGGCGAGCACTGTACATGTACAGTAGTTTTGTAATATACAGTATCTACGACTCCTCCAAATGATAAATGTGGGGAACTGGTTCAGCCTACGCGAAGTGGTTTCCTGAATAACCAATTAAATTTCAGATAGTACAAGTCTTTTATAACCGCGGCAGATAATCGGATCAACATTGGCGAGAAAGTTACGAGAAGAGATCGCGGAACAATCAAAATTAAACATCACCGAAACAGCGCAAATATGTAAAATTAGTAAGATGAAAACAATATTGTATAATCATTTTTATTTTTTTTAATTTGTGAGCTTTGAACGTTACAATTGAATGAAAAGTTTTTGTTTTCCTGAAGCATTCGATTCCGTTGAGCAATTAACCAGGTGGAAAAAACCACCTGGTTAATTGCTCAACGGAATCGACAATTTTTGATTAGTCCATCTCGTCTTCGATTCGTGAACCTTCAAAAATCGTAACCTGAGGGTCAATTCCATTGGCTGAAAGAAAGAAAATCCATCTTCTTTATGCCTTTTTACATAAATCTATTACAAATGACAGATAAAGCTTTTGTCCCTTTCAGGAGGAGCTTCCCGATGGAATCTTTGTTTAAGCCATCCCGTCTTCGATTTGAAAATCTTTAAAAATCTTATCCGGTTAGTGAATTCCTTTGAGTGACTAAGGAAAACACCTTGTTACCTTTTTTACATTAAACCATTACAAATGAGAGAAACCTTTTGTCACTTTCAAGAAGAGGCGCTTCCTGATGGACAATTTCTGTTTACGCCATCTCGTGTTCGATTTTTTAACTATTCAAAATCCTAACCAGAGAGTCAATTCCGTGGAGCAACGACTCGGGGGTTCCACGAAACGACGAGTCAGGTTAGTCGTAAGGCCATCTTCAGGATCCTCGCGCGTCATTGACAACTCCCCACACACGGCGACCTCCCACCATCCCCATCCATCCATGGTGGGTCCCTCGCTTTTATAAAATGCACGCTGGCAAGTCAAATGGCTTCTAATAGCGTTAAGAGTACATTATATAAACGGAAATCTGATTTTCGTAGACCCCATTAGCGGCAATAAAGCATAACAGCCTACATGTGCCGCCGCCATCATGCGTTGCAGAAGAAGGGTTAGCTGGAGAAAAGTCGACAGGATTCTATGGGGAAGTTTTATCCATGCGCGTCATCGACGAGGGGTTAGGGGTGATGGGGTGGAAAGGTGATTGGAAGGGGGTTATAATGTATATAAAGTGAAAGGTGAGAATGGCGCGGGCTAAAATTAGAATGTGTCTTTGGTGCGACGCAGTTTGCCCGATGCCGCCGCACAAATTGACTTTTTTCCCTCCCGTCCTTTTGACTCGCTTAACTGGCTTCAAGTTGAACGAACAATTTTTTCCTACTCTTGGCCGTCTAAATTTCTATGTGATTTTTATTTTTGTCGAAAAACTAAACAAAATCATAACTTCTTGAACGTCGTCAGGGTTTGTAATCGAGACGTTCATCTTTTCGTCCATTTCCACCTAAGAACCTAGAACGTCTTTTGCTGGTTTTATATTTGGGGAAATCGCGCAACATTCAATTTGCGACATGTTTATGCGATTGCTCGGTAGATGGCGCCATTTCGTAACGCGTCAGGTGAGCGTTTGCGGAGCGCTTCGAGGTTCTCTCGTTGACTTTCATTAGGTAACGCTCGCGTCAGAACGGTGCGCGCCAAAACGCTTTGTTTAAGCGCCGTTTCAACTGAGTGACGTCAGTTTCCGTTGCGCAAATTATCGCATTTCCGCTACGAATGCTTTGGAACATCCGCACCTTCGAGAAAGACGTTGACTCGTCATGAAACGCCATCTTTAATTGGTGGCATTCTTTCTCACATCATCTTGTTCTCACTAACAAAATCGTCACTAAATCGAGATCGATTTCAAAAATCCTGCGGCATTCCAGAGAATCTTTGGGACAACGTTAGGTCAGATGAGGATAAGCAAATTGCTTGATTTGTCTGTTTTGCATGGCTGACTTATGAGATTTGATGCCGTCATGATTTCTCCAGAGAGGTAAAAGTACATAAATAGTTCAAACGATCATGTTAATCAAATGCCCGCCTACTATAAACAAAATTCGCTTTCGGACACTTATCTCAAAGAGTATGTGATGATGTCCAAGATCTTCGAAAAAGGTGGGCGTTTGTCGTTTCATCTTAAACAGAGTGGGCTCATACGGAAGAACTTCGAGATTGACACCGGATATCTGCATATCGCCATTTAGATCTTGAACCCAAGTCAAATATTTGAGTTTCGTATTATATTATGCAAGGTGAACCGTCAAAGGGTCCTTCGACTCTCTACGGAGTCTCTTCGTCTCTCGACCGCCTACTGACTTGTGTACCCGAGGAATTCAAATATTTGACGACAAAATGATATTTTGCCTTTATTATCGCCAGTTGCGCTAGTGTAGCTACATCAGCACCGCCTTCCTGTAATTAGATTGAGTCCGAAAAGTTGATTGCACCGTTCTCCACTAGAGGGCGCTTAAATTTCCAATGTCACCGAATGTCACGTAGCCGCTGGATTAGTCCAGGCTTGGGGGTGGTCGAGGTCCTTCCTTCTCATTAAGAGTTAGGCTTAAAAATGCCCCCCTTTAAAAAAAAATCCGAAAGTGCCAATGTTGCCAAGTTGATCCATTCTCGGAAGTCTTCCGTTGCAGATAGAAAATAGTTTCTCTCATAAACATTCTTAATAAATTAGAAAATACAGGGAACATTAACAATTTTTAATGAAAATAATGTTTCACATTTTTATAAAATATTTGGATCGTCAAAATGTGTTTCGGTCCTGTTGGTCGCCAATAAAAACAAATAAGCTTCCAAAACTAACGTGAAATTCTTGAAGTTACCTAAGAAAAAAAGGATTGCACATGCAGGGCTTGAACCCATGACCTAACCATTCAACCACTTTCGCGCAGATGCTAAAATTAAATTTATTGTGATTCATCTATATATATATAAAAATGAAAAGATGTTTGTTTGTCTGTCTGTATGTTCTTTATGCATTCCTAAACCATTCATCCGATCACTATGAAATTTTGGGAATTTGTTTACTACATTCCTGAGATGGTTTATGCCAAATTTTTCTTTCCTACGATCATCAGATCGTATATTTTTTACTGTTTGCGTATTCCCGCGATCATCTATTGATAAAGTAAGACAGATCGTAAAAAGTTAATTGAATTGACTTGCCATAGATCTAATCTGTCCAGGTGAAGGAAATGATTTGAGATAGGTACGACTGCATTTATTAAAAGATCTATTTCAAAATTTGATAAAATGCTATTTGATTTAATCAAAGTGCTTGTCCACAAACACAGCACTCATCGACAAAACCCTTTTATCACCTCAACCTCTTTCTCACAAATAAAAATGAATCGCTCTCTCACTGAATAGTGAATTATCTGCTAGGTGGGTGTTTATAAAAATCAGTCACGGGTACTTGACTTAGTGTGTTTGGCCTACTTAACACTTGTCGGAAATAGACCACCCACACACAAACACAAACACACTTGTCCGTCGATAACATCAAACTGTCGTCTAAACGTGTCGAACAAGCCGAATATCTTTTTTTTTTATCTGTTTTTAGCTAGGCGGCAATTCCGGGAATTTTATCTGGACCGAGTCGGTTATAGGAGTGGGGGAGGGGTTGCGTCGCGAAATTATACCGCCACTCCACTCGAAAACATCCCACCGATATCCGTGAATAGGCGCCTACGTGTGTGCACATGTATACAAGCGAACGTCTCGATAATGTTATCGGCGTTTCACTTTGTGGATATACTCTCGAGTGTCTCTTCGAAGTTCTCTCGTCGATTCCTCCGAATCCGAACATGTTAGTCAGGGGTATCGCCTGATTCACGGGACTCCATTCATCGCCCGATATCAGTTGTTCGTTGCGCCTACGCGCCTACAACGAATCCTCCACCTTTCACTCGCTATTATAAATAATTAATCGGACGCGTCTTCGGTGTGTTTGCTTTTGTTGTGTTTGTACTGTACGACCCCTTCGAATTTGGTTAGGGGGCCCTGGGGGACGATGAGGTGGAGGAGGACAATCGATAATTTTATCGCGCTCGATTCCAACATCTGTCAGAAGATCCATCCTCTCGTTTCGTGGATCCACGACGAGAAAAGAATCAGATATCATATATATGTAAAGTTGGGCCAAAACTATTACTTGGTGACGTCAATAACTGTTATTTGGTGACGTCACTAATTCATTCGGGCAAGTTTGAGCAGGGTGCGTCGCGACATTGGAACAGAATCTGCGAGTTCGTGCTAGGACAAGAAAGTACTGCTCGCTCTCAAATGCCAAATCCACGAATTTTTGAAGCATGTACTGGAGTGGGGTGCGTTCGCTTTCAAAACCATTAATTATGGTAATTCGCAAACCATTCATTATAGTGTTGAAGGGGTGTCCAAGTAATGTTAAGTCAGTGGCCTACCTTTCCTTGGTCCGAACTTTGCTTGAATACTGCAGTTCCATTTGGGATCCTCACCATGTGGGGCTTGTAGGGGAAATTGAAATGGTTCAACGA
>JAQGBY010002010.1:0-25386 GCA_034698785.1 Mycogona germanica | reverse complement strand
CGCCGGGAATCGAACCCGGGACCGCCGAACCACAGTCCGTCGCTTAACCAACTGCGCTACGACGGGTCGTACAATTAATTGAACGGCATTTCCAAAAGTAGAAAAACGAGACATTGATCGATTTTTCCAAAAGACAAATATTGTTAACGGTTGGTTTGAATAATTTAATCAATCAGCGCAATTTAATTTTTTTTTATGAAAGTTCGAAAAAGTTTGGTTTGGAGTGTGAACTAGTGGCATTGCGTAGATCTTTAAATTTATTTTATTTATGATTGTCAGCCTTAAGAAATTTGTGTATTTTAATTACACTCATTTTGCGACAGTCTGTTAGCTCTAAGCTCTTCAAGTGAAGCTCCAGAGCTTCATAATCCAGATCGATGAAACAGGGAAACAGGTTAACAGGGTTTGGGAACCGCCCGAGAGCGATCGCATCGACTCTCAGGACGAGTTTATTTGCCTGGCTGTTTTGGTGGTCAATGCGCACAAGCACGCACTACGGAGTACGTACGTATACTACCATAGACAGAAGGATAGATAGGGAGCGAGAAGAGAGAACGCGCGCTCTCGACAGATTTGCTCGACGTTGTTCGCCTGGATGTTTTGTGGCTCGCTCTCTCTCTTCTGTGCTCTCTCTGCACACTAAAATATTTCGCGGGTAGCTAGCTTCTCTGTTTAGTGGGGTAGAGAGTCTAGCCAGCGCACTTGAGCAAGAAGTGCGAATCTGTGAACCCCCCTCAGTAGTGCATGCGAACGAGGACTACTGTGTATGCAAAGAAAAATTTATTTCTCGCTCGTTCTCGTGAGATTCGGCTACGGTGTTTCGCGATGTATCGGACACGCGAGATCTGAATTGCCCGTCAAGATCTGCTAGTGTGAACCCTGCTCTCCGATTGCTGGATTCTCGTAGTGTTTCGCCGGATTTTGCTGTGGTCGTGGTGGTGGTGTGTTCCGCGCGAATTGGATATTTTGGCGCAACGACGAGAAAGCCTTTTTGGACTTACAGTGTGTTCTTGCTGTTTTGCTCGTCCGTCTTTTCTGTTGTGTTTCTGGGAAGACGGGAAGAGAGAACGAGAGCCAGCCATAATGGATATTGGTGCCGGACGATCGACCTTCTTTACTAAAGGCCGACTGTGGTCGCGTTTCTCTCGTTCTTAGTGCCGTCGCCGCTATTCGTGCGGACGACAGATCCGACGGAGACGACGCTGGAATCCATGCCGCTCCGCTCCAGCCTCGATGGAATACGGTGATGGGGACGGCCAGGACCAGGCTCAAACGGCCGGCCGCCCAGCCCATGCAGCTTGCCGTGCTCGGCGTCCTGCTTTGCTTCTTCGTCTCACCAGGTAAGCAAAAATAAAAAATAAAATCGATTCCGTATCACACATCAAAACACTTGATTTATATATTTAAAAAACCTGTTCAGAGATCGTGATGTGTGTATGATTTGTTTTGTGGTGATGTCTGGTTAGCGATGTACACTACTCGTATCGTATCACTTACTCGTTCTGTGTAACGATTCGCGATTAATTCATTTGAAAAACAGGTTTTAAATTTCAAATATCACAAGTAGCAAAATAATCTACTCCTATCCTAGTTGAACGATCATTAAAATTGTATCAAATACGAGCGTAAATCGCAATGACCGAACAACAAGAAACTACGAAATGAAAATTTATTATGTTTACAAGAGACAAAATTGAAATTTGTAGAACAAACACTGGCACAACTTTGATGTATTTCAGTGAAAATAGCAAACCTAATGAGGAACATAATTTACTAGTATGATTTTCGATTATTCGATTTACTAGTATAAAAATTTGCCTGCAAAATTCAGTAGATGTGTAAACTATATTATCTAATTTCAGTAGAACTGTGGTACAATAATTTATCTTAGATCTGTGCGCTTCATGTCTTCAAATCATTAATATTATTTAGTGAAAAGAAAGATGATGTATGATTCATGCGTGCATAAGTAATTGATTGAGACGAATATTACGAACAAATGTAGGAATTGGCGCAAAAATAAATGATTGCACTCGTGTAGAAAAGATGTGTACAACCTATATTGGTACTACGCATTTGGATGAATGAATTTTTTCAGATGAAAACATATTCTGTGTCGTCTGGTTGCCATGCTCGGAAAATCGAGAAAAACTACGACGGCGATATCTGCTTGAAAACGCGGCGGGGTCACCTCTTGTCATCATTCAGCGCAGTGTCAACAAGCTGGCGGTATTTTCCAGCATTATCACCGCGGTACTGACCAGGAAATATTTCGCACCTATCCGAAATTGCGCGCTTCTTAGCTAACTAACTGGCAAACAACTCCATTGCACCAATAAACCATGTCCGAACTGGTGACATCTTATATAGAATTGAACTCAACAATAAACAAACCCATATGCTATTTTTTTCCCTTACGTCATATTAGTTTGAGGATGAACTTGTCTAATCCCGTTAAATATAATGGAATTACACAGGAAATATTTATATTGAATTGAAGTGAGTAATATTGTACAATATATGGCTATTTAAACAAGACGCTTTATAATTCACGGTTGCATATAGCGGTTACGTATAGCAGATAATGCAATTTTCTTAAATTTTTTATTTAATATTTGCTTACTCACACGTTTGAAATTTTGAGTTTCTCCAAATGACCGATTATAGTTCTCATTAAAATTATCATTTGACATTTCAAATGCTAATTTAGACGCATTCGCCTACCTTAAGTTGGTTTTCTTCTCTTGAAAGTCAAATAAATTTGGTCTTTGCCTGTACGTAATTTTCTATCACTGAACAAAGTTGGACTTCCATACATGCTACACATGTATAATAGATAGTCAGATGCGTCAAAGCAGGTTTTGAAAAGTTATAATTAAATAATTGCAGCCTAGCTTCTCCACTCACTTTACGTACGTACACATACGCATTATACACGCGCCATAATTTAATTTCCAGAGACCTTTCGCAAACACTTCATAACGGTGTGTATGACAATGTATGTGACGTTAAACGAGGAAGCCCTTAAGATATCCCCCTACGACCCGGTTCTTCGCTTACGAATGTGGCAACGATCAATTAACCCAAAGAAAATAACACCGCTTAACTTTTAAAGCATGAAAAACAGAACCAGGACATATATATCTGCGGCGAAATATTTCCGATTCTGATGTAACTCTTATTGATTGAAAGTACGGTTAAATATGAAAATGGGGAATACATTTTAAAAAATTGATTTGATTATTATTATAGATACGGTTATGCGCCTGTCCACTTACTAGCTGAACTGTTAACTGTAATTTTTTTATGATAATTTATTTTCATGCATTCGGTTCGATTTGACGCTAGGTCTTAACTGGATCTCCGTCTTCGTGACTTGTATTCGGGTATATTAAAATTTAGAAAGCTTGATCGTAGGTACGATGGCTCTGCTAAGAGTCGTTCGTCGGTCGTCGTATTTTAATTTGAAATGCAATCCGTGTAATTTTAGACGCGTCTATGAATGAATTAATTAGACTGTTTGGATTCTCCATCTAAATTGTATCGCGTTGCGCATCCAGTGATTAATTAATTATTCAAGAAGCGCTTCATAATTAATTGGAAGTCGTTCAGAATCGACTTCTATAACCCCAAACGTAGCGCATTTGAGAGTAGTTGGTGAATTTTGTTTTGAAAACATGTTTGGCCTCAAGTCAACAACTGAACTCGCTGGTCGTGCTTTCATGTACACACACATTCATGTATAAAAGTACACATTCGTTATCATTAATTTTGTTTCGAAATTTCCCCGACTTGTTAAAAAATATATGACCCATTGGCCATATATTTATTTATTTATTATTATATTTAGTATTATATCATTGAATTGTGTGATAAAAGTTAGGTCGTCAGGAATATTTGTTTGGTTTTAACGTGAATTCTTCTCATAATTGTTATGGCATTAAAAAAATATTGACATGTAATGTAATGTAATTTTTGTTGTAATTTGTAGTGTAATTTAATGTAATGTTAGTACATGTCATTTTTTTTTCTTCTTCATTTTCACTAATTATTTCATTAATTAATTTTTACGTGTTCTTAAGTCATCCTATTTTTCTTTGTGGCTTGTTACTAGAACACTTGCGACGGTTGGCCAAATAAATGTACATGATATCACATCATTTCAAATGTAACTAGTTGAATGTTGATCGTACAATCATTTTTTGTCTTTATTTTATTCTCTTCCGCAGCGTGGAGTCGAAGCTGTAAGGTAGAACAGTGTTGGACTCAATACAGCCGCACGCTGCAGCAGGAGCAGCTAGTTCAGGGCCCGACGCGGGCCTATTGCGTGGCACTGAAGGCGCACGCCGAGTGCATTCGCGGCACGGCGCGCGGGTGCCGCGGCGACCTGGCCTACCACAGCACCTCGTCTCTCGTCTCCCAGTGGACCAACGAGTTCAACTGCTCGCACGTCATCATGAACGCGGCCAGTCTGCCGCCGATCACTCGCGCCAAACCCGGAGGAGGCGGGGGCGGCGGTGGGTCCGCGCCCAGCCCCAGCCAGGCCTGCGCCTACAACGGAGGCGGGGGCGCACCTCTGCATTGCTCGCTCTTTGGCGACCCGCACCTGCGCACCTTCGGCGACCGCTTCCAGACGTGTCGGGTGCTGGGCGCCTGGCCCCTGGTGGACAACGCCTACCTGGCCGTGCAGGTGACCAACGAGGCTGTCGGGCCCGGATCTAGAGCCACTGCCACTACCAAGGTAGGAAACCGCCACAACATTACCAACTCACCCATTGATCCGATGCGTGCGCCTTTGTCGAGTCCACGTGATACTGTAGTGTGAAATTGAAGGGACGCGCCCTTCCGCTGTGTTGGAGCGCCGTCTAGCGTGCGTAACTGAAAAACGCCGTGATGCGTGTCGGCCTAGATTGGGCTAATGCAAAAATTCGATCAAATCATTCCCAGATGAAACTGCGCATTGCGATTGGAATTTTCGAGTAATTGTATAAATTCCCAGTTTTAAAATAATACACGTACTTTTTGGAAATCAAATCATTGCTCTAAATCTCTCATAACATCGTAGAAAATTTCTGATTATAATAGGACTGTAAGAAAAGGAAACATTGTCACTAAAACGCATGTGGACTCGGCGAAGATGTTATTGGCAAAAAATATTGATTGATTTTATTCAAAAATATGATTTTACGATAGTTGAGGTAAAAAATAATGAAAATAGGATGTCTTGAATACTCGTACATATAATAAATGGCAAGTTGTGTCCGGGACAGCGCCGGACGAAAAACGACGAACAGTGTCGGCGACAATCTCTTCAAATAAAATAATTTAACTATGATTTAATAAGAATCAACTAGAATGAAACTCGTGTCGTAAAATGAGGACTCGATCTGTAAGTGAGAATCGTCATCGTTCTTGTTTTTCGTCAGTTGCAGTGGTTTTCATTTGAGTTTATTCTTATTAAATAATAGCTATATTATTTTATTTGAAGAGTTTGTCGCCGACTCTTGTTGTCTGTTTTCGTCCGGCGCTGTCCAGGGCACTACACTTGCCATTGATAGTTGAGGTGTTGTCTTTCACAAATTTCGTGGCTACTACGTGGCCTCGGAAGAGATATTAGTAGCAGAACAGCTCGTCCTGTTCCACGAGACTGATTATATGACTTACATGAATACAGTCTCAATAAATTGTCGCGACCGCTGTGCTGCTTGTGTTTAAACGCAAGGCTGGCATTGCCAGCACCATCTGGCGGTGTCTAAATGTGGTGACTTGTGAGGGCATGCCCCCGTCGTATCGATAATCGACGAAATCGCGCGTCACTAAGTTGTAGCTGATAAGTGTCCGGAGGGAGAGAAAAAAGTCATCGTGAAAAGTGGGCCGGAGAACAGTCTCGTGGGGGGAGGAGGTTGGTTCGGGATGAATTTCAGACCCGCTCCGTCCGTACCCTCCTGAGAGCTCACGCCCACACATGCGGGGACAGACTTTGGCGAGCGGAGAAGCGCGTTCTGCTTTTCGGCGTGTCTCTTGCACATCCACCAAGCAGGCGCAGCACACCGTGAAATACAAAATGAAGGTGCGTACACAAAATTTCAGTACATGCGCCCAGCGTAGGCGATAATTTGAGGAGGATATTGGGGCCAGCCGAAAAAGAATGGCGGGGAGAAGGACGTTTTCGGTAGAAAACAAAAATATAGATTTTGGAAATTTTTGGGTGCCGCTGAACTTTCGTTAATTTTGTGGTCCCGGTCCTTTGCGAGTTTTGTTTAGATGTTTGGAGTGCTATTTTCGTACGCGGCTTGAGTTGTGGGTGAAACCGAACGGGGGAGGGCGTGTTGTGGGCGGATTGGGGATGGGAAAAATCAGCACTCAAGTGCCCCCTTTCTCCGCATGACCAGCGCGATCGCGTCTGCTTCCGGGAGGGGATTCGATGAGGGGGAGGGGAAGGGAAGGGGGAATGTGTTGCTGCGCGCGAACGACAGATGGTAGTTGTCCGGAGCACTGTCTATAACCCCCCCCCCCCAAGTTCCCCTATTTTTAAACGATTAACCAGCTTCTCCGTCCATCCACCTTCTCAGCAGAGTTCAATCGATGATCGATTGAATTCACGGGTGACGTCACGCAATAAAACTACGAATCTAAATATTGTTTATCAGAAACCTCGTAATTTTGTTACATGCTCAATACCGGTTATTTTTATGCTCGATTAAATAGCGTAAAGATCACGACTTTCTTTAAACTTTTACGGTTCATATGCTTTGCCATAAGATAACTATTTCATTGTTACCTGTACTTTGATGTTTTGAGTTTGGTCAATGGGAGGTTAACCTCTCTATCTGAAAGTAATATTTCCAAGCAAGATTTTTGATCGATGTTCCACTGCCCCGATGATCGCACGGTCGGTCGGACAATCCGTTCGTTTCGCCATGACTGACCAGTGACCTATCGTAGTCCGACACATTCCCCTCTCTCATTATTTTTCTCGAAATCCCTTTCCAGCGAGCCACCCATCAGGGGAGTGGTGTAGGCTGTGCACCTGGTATTCAGAGGGGAAGTGTTTGGGGATCAGCTAGTGCAGTGCACACGGGGGGGGGGTTGCTGATCGATTTCCACAGAACCAGGTTGGATTCGACCTTATCTCATATGTCCATCCCTCCTCCCCTTCCCTTTACTGAGTCATTGACCGAATCCTTGTCCAAGTGATAATTGATTCTCTGGGCCTAGCATATTTAATGAATACATGCCGTGTATCAGTTCACCAAATTAGTCGTGTAATGTCAAGCAGGCGAATTTCCGGAATAATTACGTCATGTGACTAAGCGCCCATCAATATCTTGGCGATTCCTCATTGCACTTTAAATTACATTTTCCCCCATCGTGCAATGTGAAAAGATGCAACAACATTTATCGTGTTTTGGATGTCACAAACTTTTTTTTAAAATGTGTGACAAAATTGATGCCGATTAAGTTAAATATATATTTGGGTGGGAGGTTGTTTTCGAGGGGGAAAGATTTCTTGTTTTTTTGGGTTTTGCAAATCGGGGAATTGCTATCTGACAGTTCTGGTCCTTCGAACCACCCGGCATGCGTCAGTCAGCGAGGGCACTGGAGAAGTTTGGAGCTTGAGAAAAAAATACTGCGTCCCCATTTATAGAGTCTTATGTGGCAGCATTTCCACCCGTAGCCTTCTTCTATATGTGTCTTACGGCGTGAGAAATTTTCGCGAGCGACGAAATGTACGTTGCACGTGCGCCGGACCCCCTCCCCTCTATCCCCGACCAAGTCGCCTCCCCCCCATCCCCCCTCCGGTTCCCGTCAAATTTTTTTTTATTATTTTCTTTGCGCCAGACGCCCCTATAAACTTTTGCGACTGGTCTAAAATTGTAGTGCAGTTTGCTATATTTAAACGCAAAATTGTAGCAGTCACTGCGTGACGGTGAGAGTTCGGCCATCAATTTCTTCTCGATTCGGTTGACGCGTCATTTTCGGGTTGTTTATTTCTGGTCAATGCTAGAGTATTAACTCGTCAAGATGATGATGATGATGATAATCGCCTACTGAGGGGTTTACTAGGGGAGAAGCGGCTTCGATGAAGATGTCCGGGGAGGAGAAAATACTTCAATGTTTTATTGGAATCTCGAAGCTCTTCGACCTGAGAAAGGTGACAGTGACGTTATTGAGTTATGACCAATTCGATAACCCAAAAAACTACTAGATGATGGTGAGAGATTCGTCCCCGGTCAAATGACGAAATTATATTTCTGCTTATTGCCGATGTTGCAAGGGCTTTTGTTTGACACCGCAAAAAAGTAAATTCAAATTTTTGTCGCGTTTTTATTTACACGTAATTCCGTTTCAAGATTAATCGACTTGGGTTATCATTTATATGAAAACTATAAAACGCCTGGTTTCATTTTTAGTTAAATTTATGAAATTAAGAAGCTATTCTCTACAGTGTAGAGTTCCTAAGTCTTTACAATGAAGAAGATTTTTAGGACGTCTGGGTGATAATAATCAGAAATGGTGAATTCGGGACAGCATCGAATGAAGAAGACGAACCGACTTGCGTACTCGTTTTCTTATAATAATATTTTACTATTATTTAATTAGATCCGGTGTTCAACTCCCTGTCTGTTCGAAACTATATTTTACGCAATTACCAGTTCTAATTAAATAATAGTAAAATATTATAAGAAAACGAGTACGCCACTCGGTTCGTCTTCTTCATTCGGTGCTGTCCCGAATTCACCATTTCTGATTCCTAAGTCTTGTTGGTGTTTCATTTTTGGCCGACATTTGTTTTACGTTCTTCAGACGCCCTCGAAAATGTTTTTTTTTCTTTTCGTTCTTGCCAAAGTTATAATTGGCAGTATACTTCGCCTGGTTTATTACGGCGATAAATCTGGTTGCTGAAATTAAATTAGTATGCAGATTAAATGATAATATAACGCGGCACACACTTGTACTCAGCGATCCCGCCTCCACTTACTCTGCTAAATGGTGCGCTCGAAACAGAATTAAAAAATGTAACTACTAATTTTCATTTCAACGCATCCGGTAAATGTCCATGAAAAGTAGACAAAAGTCGAACACAATTAATGAATTGGAAATCCGAAAGACTGAAGAACGAAAGATGAAGTTGTAAAGTAAAAAAAATGGTTGCCTTCCTATTTGGATCCTTCACTGAAAGCTAATGAGCGAAACTCTAAAGCACTTCAAAAATAATTCTCAATATTTTTCATGGTGTTTGTCGGCGGCGACGAATTGTACGTTTATTGTACATTTGCTGTTGCTGTTCGCGCTTATGTCTTGTGGCTGCGGGCGTTTGCCTTGTAAATATGACCGGCGGTTAGCGGGATAGAGGGAGATGCCAGGGTGTGGTGACGTCAGCGCCTCCTCGGGAAGGAAAATGTTGGTTGATGGTGGTGGCGATGGCGGCGGTGGCGGTGGTGGTGGTGTTGGGGGCAAAAGCAGAATATGAAGTTGAGGAGGGAGGCTCGTCTAGGCCGTAAACAAAAACTGAAGACAGCGCCGCGCTCGCATTTTTGGTTGTTGGTTGCAGCCCTCGGGCAAAGCAAGTGGGGGTTGGCTGCCTCTTTCTCATCCTCTTTTTCTCTCCCCTAATTTTCTGTACCCTTCTTTCTTCCACGTTTCTTCATAAATAATATTCATCCAATCTCTGTGAAGAAGCAACAGTCCAGGTTCGGTCAAATGCTTGTTCCTCCAACGTGCGCCCAAAGTTCCAATTGTCGTCGTCGGTGGCGTTTTCTGGTCGCCAGGGTGTCCATTTCGGGACCAGAGTGTTCAATTTCTAGGCGCGAATATCCCATTTGAAAACATTTTTTTTAAAAGTGAAAAACATGAAAATATCACCCACTTTTGTTGAGAACTGATGCACTTGGAAAAACAAATATAAATCAAAAAATTTATGTCCGTGTCTTCTGTCTTTGCAGTGTACCATTTCCCAAATTGCTCCTTACAATTTTCTGGCACGCCCGAAATGGTTCATAAGTCATATTTGATAGATTTGCGAGATATCGTATCTTGGTCGCGATTTCTTAATCGCCACCATCGCCTTTACAAACGGCCTTCCTTGTTCCTCCTCCATGGCACTAGCCAGTTCAGTTTCATAATCGGTTTTCACTCCTCGATCATTGCTTTTTTTATATTCATGTTGTCTCGGTCCCATGCAGAGCGTACCGCGAATACCTGTACACGAACATGTGCATGCATCTCGAATTGGTTTCTCAGAGCCCGGCCTTGCGAACGATCTTCGATGGACCATACTGCGAAGACGTGGTCCGCAAACTTTACAGAGCGCATCCCCTGACCCAGGGTCGGGTTGTTCACTAGACTTAAGGAATATAGGGGGAGGGAGATGAGTTCCAGTGACTCGCTCGCCTTCAGGACATAGTAATGTTGGTCGAAATAGAACAATGAACTGGTGACTTTCAAATTATAAACTTTCTTTTTTGTTGCTACCAACAGTTTGGAAATATCGGTGGTGTAGCCCCGTGAGACCGCAGGTAGACGAGGTAGAAGGAGAGTGTTTTCGCCGATGGAAAAACGCGAGTGTCATTTACGTGTAACTATTAAACGCAGTTGCTGTTCTCTCTCTCACACACATAAACACACACACACTATGTAGGCCTTATACGAGGCTCGTATGCATGTACTGTATGTGTTGTTCAGCGCCACTTTGCCATTTAATTTAATGGCATGCAGCCACGCACATGAGGTGTGTTTGCGAGTGTGCGTGTTCGGAGGCCGGCACGGATGTCAAGAATAAATAGCTTCACCAGAATAGGCCTCCATGTCCACGAGGAGGAAGAAGGAGGGGGAAGGGGGGAGGGTTGGTTACGTGCTTAGGAATGTCGTGTTAGCCATGGAAGCGATTTGCCACCCACATGTAAAGAAACCCCTTCCAAAAGCATACGTATCCAATGACGCCATTCTTGAATTTATTTCAGTATTTCTTGAAGGTTCTTAGGAGATCATAAAGTCACCGTTAGATTTTGATTCAATTCACTGGTACACACCAGTTTAAAAATAAAAAAAAGGTTGTCGGTGACGCTCTCAGAATACCTGTGTAACAGATCATGAACATGGAAAGACGAATTTAGGGCGATGATTTGTACTATCCTAGGTTAAATGTAAAATTCAGGATAAAAGTTGAATATTTTTCACTGAGTCCAGCTTGATTAGTGCGGCAAAACCTCACACATTGAATCCCATTATTGCGAGAGATTTACGATGTTTGCAGTAAAGTTCGATTTAGTTTCAACAGTTTAATTTGTATACACTCCGTATGCAAGTAGAACGCCGCCTACGGTATCCTCCTGAGACCCAGATCACAAACGAAGCTATTTTTCTAAATTTGGCCAAGATGTTCCTTCCTGTCACTGCCCTATCAAGAAATATCCACGAATTTATCTCTTGATTGATATGTACCCGGATAATGTAACTCACATTTGTTTGAACTTTTATTAGGTAGATCGATGTATGTCTGGTGTACCTGGCCATTGGTCTCGAGAAGCTGGAGTTGCAGCGTTCACGCGATTGCTGTTTTCTGACGAGCAACTTCATATATATATAGCCTACCTTTGGAGCTCGAAACAGTGGTGACGAAGCAGATTTCCCCATATTTTTTTTTTTTTTTTTTTTTTAACGGAGTTACGAGTTATAGGAAGTTGGGGCGAGTCAAATATCTATTTCGGTGAATATGTGCGAGTAGATTACTCCCTGCGACGAATGTCTTGCGTAATGACTGGTAAAAACCCTTTTGTTTTTAAGATAAGAGCTGTTCGCGTGTACCAGTTTTCATTTCCTGAGTGTTGACTCAAAGCGACTTCAGAGTTTTCCGATACGACCAGTTTGTTTGAATAATACTTAACATAAATTACAAGAAGGTCAGTGCTAATAATATCGTTTTGTGAATAAAATGAGCCATCTGGTCTAGTTATTTTTGGCAATTATGTTAAAAGCTTGTTGATATTTGTGATTTGATTCATTAGGGAAATTGAGACGACCATCTTGTGTTGGTTGGTTGGTTTTATAGCTATTTGTAAAAATTATTTCTGTGAATGCGTCACTTCAGCCTGCATTCAAACCAAACTCCCAGTTGGTATTCCGATACGGGTTTCTGACTGTAAAAACTCGTGGTTGCTATACAGGTCCGGAGATTCGGGTGGTAAAGAAGAATCATTCACATTTTTGCATTCAGGCGAAGCAAAACGCAATGAGAACCCTCGGGGGTCGGGTGGCTGTACGTAACCGTACTGTTCTTGTTGCCTCCTTTGCGTTCTCGTTTTGGGCATCTCGTAGGCGTTGCACTCTTTGACTCGACGAAGGTCACACACACACACACTCTCGATCGACGAGGAGACATCATTCACTCGCTCAGTCGTCCGTCGTTTCAAACTATCAAAGAATGATGACGATGTTATGATAATGTAATCCTATTTCGCATGATTGTGACCTTTCCAATTACACTGTATGCACGTATTATATGGGAGAAAGTCTGTGTTTGCTTCGTGTGGCTAGGAGAGATAGGGCGAGTTTTTTCCAAGGCGGCTGCGGCAGCGACCACAAAAAAAAAGAAGGAAAAAAGATGCTTGAAAAAAGAACCCAAAGTTGCTGAAAAAAAGCCGGCATCACCGTACACCGGATTGCACCGTTTGGAGAAACGACTCCCGAGTTTCGAAATTGATTAAACAGGAATACATTGTACAATTGGCCCTGCTTGATAACTCCTTACTCCTTCATTTAGATAGCTTAATAGTACAGTGATGCCAATTATTAGGCTTGACATTCATTTGTCAATCTTTTTCCGAACAGATATTAACGAACCAATATTAAGAGACCATTCACGTGCTGCCCCTGAAGCGGCAACCACTGCTCGCTCAGATGCTGGGCGGGAGAGTTCGCGCGAAACTCCGCTTCGTTGAGGAACAAATAGCGAACTCTTTTGGTTCTGTTAATTTGAACACTTTTTATATGATTTAATATGATGGTCTCCGACGACTGTTAAATACGGGTATGTGCGGCATGTGGCTCTATCTCTTGGCAGATGGAAAGATGTTGGAGAACTATAACTTAAAAATCCGGTTCCCTGTGGCCATCGTCATAGACATTGCCTTGAGAGAAAGAGCAGAGAGATAGCCTCAGTGAGCCAGGGCCGCCCTGGCGCTTTCTCTGCTCAGAAACCGGGAAACGGCGTGTGTTGCCAAAATGTGTTTGGCCGCGCCTCTCTCGCTAGAATACGACTCCGGTCTTCGAGCAGCTGTCCATTACGAGGTCGGGCAACCTTTGCCGAAGGGGCGGGCCGCACAATCATTCAAAAGTTTGATCCGGGTTGGGGTTTGATGATGACCCGACGGCACTTATCGCCTTGCACAAACTGCAACCACATCGTCACGAAAAAGAAATTCGACCAAAAAAATGGCTACCAGCGTGTTTGAAACCGGTTCTATTTCAGAACGCGTCCCATTGTTACGTCACGACACTTGTCTTGGATCAGTGATGGATGAGTTGAAAATACTCGGGCGTCGTTTGTGTTCGGCCTACACACGGGTTGCGGGTTTGCATGATTTTTTGCTTCTGAGGCCTCCCCTCCCCCTTCCCCCGAAACAATATCATCCATCGCATCAGCTAAAATAGAATAACTGACGTACAAACACGATTTTGTGTTTCTGCCAGCAGACGTCACAATGTCGACGTCATCGATAATCGAAACAATGAGAAATATGGGGGTTGGTCCAAACTTGTACTTTAACGATTATCGCGATTTAATTACGATGTTAACCTTGCTGCTGCCACCTTATTAATAGCTGTCATTTACTTTTATGGTGATTGACTAACGTATGAAAACCGAAAAGGGTTCCCAATTTGGTATGGTGTTATGTTGCCACCTCAAATGTTTGCACCTGTTTTATATTCAAAACTTTCGCTGATGTCGGAAAAGGAAATCATTTTTTAAAATTATGCAAAATTTAAATAATTAAATACTACTGCTGAACAACAGATATGATATCAGCAAACAAACTACAATGCATTTTGTTTCGGAGTAGCAGTTCTCATCGTAATGATTTAAGTACACTGGTATTATTTATGTTTCTTTTTGTTCTAAGTAAGAGTTTTGTTCTTTCGGTCGAGATCCCAAACATGCATGAGGATGTATTTTGTTTATATCAGTACAATTTTGTTCGTGCATCAAGAAAGTTGTTTAAAAGAAACTTTTTTAGTCGTTCCATCTCTATAGAGAAACCCTAACCCCTTCACATCGCAAGTGCAGTTTGTCTCCCCCATCACCAAATCTGGAATGGCTTTCCGAGTTCTGACGTTTACCCGTAACTGTATATACACACGAGGTTTTAGTTGAAATGTGTACTTGTTTCGGCTATAAACGTGCTCCGTTTTTAAACGAGTGCAGTTCTTATTCCAAAAAAGAAAAAAATAAATAACCAAAACAAAACTAGAGAGTACCGCTCGACTGACGATTAAACAAGACGACTTTTGACAAATCCTGCGATAATTGAGCGAGCGAGCGACCGCGCATCATCATCTATGGCGGCCTGGATACCAAACTCTTCGTTTTTAAAAACCTTTTAATTGCTTCGCTTTTTGTCGTTTGCGCCGATGCCGCCGTAAAACTGTTACCAAACAACCCCAAACAGCAAAATAGAAGGGGGGAGGAGGGATGGGATAAAGTGAAATACTCCAGCCCCTGTGTTTATAGTTGTGGGCTATGGGCGCAACGTTTGTTGACGCATTCTTGCTTGCCGCGCGCCCTCCGACGGCAAGTGCCGACAACAACAACAAAAACATTCGGGTCTGGCTCCATATACATGTACACATCCATCTTACTGAGACCCAGCTCATGAATAATCCACTCAGCGCAGGTGTCAGCATCCACAATTCGAGGCAGGTTCACTTGTACTGGAATTAAGATTCGAATAATTTCCAGGATTTCCCTTTTTTTTTTTGGATTACAGTTAAGCGTGATCAACGTTGTATAAGACAAAAAACAGGAACTAGTTCGTCGTTGATGGTGGGAGGTGTCAGGCGGATAAATGTACAATTCGTTGTGCGTTTCGACTTTCCCTTGTAGTGAGTGCATCGCGATCTGCTCGATATATTTGGGCTGACATAAACACGCTCGCACAAACTGGGAACGTCTCGTGGTCGGGGTGAGAGTGTCGGCGGCCTGCCTGGGATCAGATTTCCACAAACATTTTTGGGAAAACTTTCTAAAACAATGCCAGCGAGCGAGAGAGAAGGAGGAGGATGCCATGTGCTAATACAACAAACACCAAAGCTGTATTGTACAGTACTTTTTGTTTCGCTTTCTATAGGGTGATTTTTAAATTTCAGGAGTTCATGTTTGGAGGCGTTGTTTCCAACTGGCTGATGGTAAAATAACTGCTCCTGGTGCCGCTCTGGTATGTCGCTCTGTGAATAGAAATCGAATGAAACCCGTTTCTGTCAGTTGCGTATTCGAGATTTGAAAACAATATTAATCTTAAGTAAGTTTGACAATGCCAACGAGACAGAATTAGCATCAGAGATGGTTCCTAGACCCGCCGAATAATCAGTTCTCGTAGACCTGGACGCTGGGGTTGAATTGTCTTGCTTGTAAGTTATTGGACGTTAATTGGTGAAAGCGCTGACCTGAACTCTCTCATTGAAACACACGGGAAAGAAACGGGGTCGCAGCGTGGCTAAGTTTATCAATGGAAAAATGACTGTACCATCATTCATTGACAGTATTTGTTTTTCGGAATCGCGTGTTGAGCCTGTTTCGGCTCAGCTCAGTATCGGCTCCGGGCGCGCAGTAGAATATTCGGGGCTTTCAAGTTCTTTTTTCTTAAGTCGTTTTTCCCCCCTTCCTATTTTTCCGTACCCAGCTTTACCATCGCTTGCCGCGCTCACTTTGCTGCGTAAACGTTTTGCCAACCCTGTAACCAGTTTAGCCATTTCCTCTAGACCGCATTAGATGTATACACAAGTACATTAGCTAAGCCTACGCAATTTTCGAGCCTCACGCGTGTGAGACCCGACCTCAGAAATAACTGTTGCAGGGGGGATCCTACCTCTTTTTCCCAATAACAAAAAAGCAATTTCGCTCTTGAATTGAATGTGCATGTACACTTGGGCATGTGTACGTGTTTTCTTTTCTTTTACAATTCCACATCAAAGCATTGCCGAAACGCCTTACACGTGTAGGCCACAAGAACATTACATGCAAGACTATATTGACAAATATTACAAAAAAATATTAGGATTCCCATCTCTTCATAACGAATAAACGCACGCAGACAATAGTGTTGCCTGGATCATTTTGATATTCTCATTCACCCAAAAATCATTGTTGTAGGTTCTAATTCGTAGAAATTATCAATTCCTGCCATGACTCAAAATTTGTGTGTTCTGTTGGCTTCCTTTCATTTTCTTTTTCGCCCTTCCCTTTCGCCTTTTAGTCTTATTACTCGTAGTTGGATGATGGAATTTAATCTCGACAATTTATAAGTCATCACTTCTAATAGTATGAGATTATGTTTAGCTATCTTAGCGAATTTCTCTTGGAAGAGTACCAAAAAGAAGAAAAATATGTGTACAAAATTGCATGTACAAGTGTTACAGAGCAGGTACTATAGCTCGTAGCATTTATTAAGGTGCGGCCTCGACTCTTACGGGAGGCTCGAAACATGTGATGCGATGGCTGCTGTTATATGTAGGTATAGAGCACAGTCGCTGCCAGAAGAAGTACAAGGACTTTTGTTCTTGTGTCTGTGTATGGTCCTGAGACTTGACGAGAGAAAAAAATCGGTGGCCATGGAGCTGAGCTGATTTACGCAGCCAATAAGTCTGGATACTTCCCAGAAGTATCTTCCACTTTAAAAACCACGCAGTTGATTCCAGTACTGTCATTTTCTGATCGATCATCGGGGAACTGTTTTTTCATGTATTGATCTGATACTTTCATCATCGATTCGTCCGTTTATGGTGACATTAATTTTTAATAAACCAAAGACAATGTGCTCCTTGGTGGCTGGGATCTCAGGTGGATAGGCTGGTGGTGTTTTTATTTTATTTCCGACAATCCACCAACAGGGAGCAGCAGCTTTATCGTTAAAGCGCGTGCGTTGCGCGAATTTTTATCTTTTTGCTTTGCTGCTACCACAGCTGTGCACCAGACTGGGACTCTACCAGCATTTTTAAATGTATGTGAATGTAGAATGTGTGTTTATGTATGTGAATGTAGGCGCAGCCGTGAGAGGGAGGATGGGGGGGGGGGCTTTCGGTGTATTACCGTGTGGATGCTAATGTCCTCATGTGACCCAGGACAAGAACAAATCATTTCATTAGATTGTTGCCGATAACATTTTTAGGGTTGCCCTTTAAAAAAAAAGAATTATAATTTAATTTTTGTGGATTACTTGTATGACGTATTTTATGCTTCAATTGAGATACAGTCGAGCGAACCAGTTATTTTTATGTAGCCTCATATTTTCTGTTTCATACAATAATTCTCTCAGATACTTAAGCTCTTTTAAAAAATGTAATCGTCTTTGAGAGCAGTGAAGCAAGAGTGGCCGCGAGTCACCAGTCCTATTTTCAATTTTATAGATCAAATAGAATAATTTTATTTTTATGACGGCTATAAAAACATAATGGAATACGGAAAAAATCCTTTGTGATGTCTCGTGAAACTCCATTTCGAGGACATAAATTGCATATCGCGAGAGTTTTATGGAATTTTTCGCTCAGCCCAAAAATTCGCGCCTGCTTTTCTGCCCGTCTCACCACTACGGATACATTGTATTGATCCAGCTTTCGACTGGATCGGGCTGTCCTTATGGATTCCTCTGCTTCCATGTATGCAATCACTGTTCCGCGGTGGTGTGCCCTGCTGAGACCCGCTCGCGATCCACAGAAACATTTATTGGATTTTCGGCAAATATTTATCCAGTTGTATTCCATGGTCCTTCAAAGTTGTTTATCTGTTCCGAACAGTCATTAATTTCCCGATACGGTCACATACTCTCGGGAAATGAAAACATTCTCTCTCTCTCCTCAACGCTTTAAGTTTGGCGATCTGCTTTGAACGCTTGATCGAAGCAGGATTCGTGGGCTTTCAAAATGGCCGCCGTTCGCCCTTCTCGAGACCCCGACTGACGTCCCCCCCACCCTTCTTCCAAGTACTTGACCCCGGCTGACAGCCGACGTTCAACACGCTCGATTTTTGACTTCCGTGCGCAGAGTGAAACGCCCGAATTTTGTCTTGCAACGAAAGTGAACGAACAGCTCTTGTTTTAGGAGGAGAGGGGAGGGCCGAGAAAGTCTGGAGTGAGTGGGGTGGTGTGGGGAAGAGATGGTGGGTTCTCGCTATTTGGAATGAACGAGCCCTTTCTTTTGATGATTATGTGTGCATGGCGGATGGAATGAAAACACACGGTTCGCCAACCAACCGCACATATGCCCCATCCTGCTCGTCCAAATATTTGGGTGTAGGCCGCCTCCAATATCGTGCCAGACTTTTAAAAAACATCTCCGATTTAGCTACTACTGCTGCCGCTTATAAGTAAAGTTGCATAAGAAAATCTCAAATTTGACTGTCTTTCTCTGAAGGCTCCTTTTTGTACGAATTTGTGCCAAAATTGAGCTCGAAGCATAATGTAAATTAATCGTTTCTGTTACCCCATCGAACTGCTTTTTCAAATAGAAGTTTGACCAAATTATAAAATTATAATTCTGGATATATACATTGCGGATGAAATATATAAAAAAAAAATTTTGTTGTCAAAATAATTTGCCAAAATGGATTTAATCAAATTGAAACTTGAGACTATTTTTGTCTCTTGATTTCTTGAGGTAATGTTTGGGAGCGTCTTATATTCTCATGGAAACGGCCTTTGCAATCTGGTGGCGCTGTCTGCCGCTCTCCCAATCTCAAGTGCAAGTTGAGCGAGAATTAATGGCGGTTTTCGCGGGAAATAATCGATTAGGCCGACTCGTTTTGACCCCAAATGCCGCCTCTCCACTGCGCTCTCGCTCATATGCTCTCATCTCTTCTTCACTCGTCGGCTGGTCTCGTGTTTCTCGTCTCTTCTGCTGGTTCCGCTCTTCTTTTTTTTCTCGCTCTTTCTGTCCAGAGTTGCGCATCCAGCCAGAGTTGCTTAGACCCAAGCGTACTTTTTAAATACTAGGTTACAATATAAAATAGTGCCGAAGCACGCCGAATCGGATGTCGAGTTAATGACCATTTTGCCGAAAAAGCAAAACGTTGAAAGCTAGATAGATATAGCAGTGTAATCCGAAAGTTACAGTAATCAATGGTGGATGCCGCTACTAGGTTACATTATGATTTAACCGTAAGAGTAATTTTTAGTATCGAAATGAAATACAGTAACTAACTAGTCATCCTACCTGACCAGTAAATATGCTTCTTGCCGCAGTAACTTGTGAGATTATTGTGCACAGGCTCCACTTTTAAATACTTTCGTCCATATTAAATATTGATGAGCATAACAATAAATGATTTTGTTATTTATACAGAGTATGAGAGCAAAATAACGTAATGAATAAAATGAAACCCCTCTTTATGATTAAATAAAAACACAAAACAATATATAGTTTAGCGGCATAATTCGAAAGTTAAAGGGAAAAAACAAAAGGAATGATATTCGTAAGAAACGCGTTGGATGGCCACGTCATAATCCGCGAAAATATTTTGAAGAATTTTACGATTCAGATCAGATATCTGCCAAACGTGAGAAGTCATGCAAATTGAACATTGATCCAGAAAACTTAAAGGAATATGTGCAGCAATTGCAAATTTTTGAAGTATCACGAAATTATTATTTTTAAATTGTTATTTGACAATTGTTCATTGCATAAAGAAAACAACCAGCATCACAATTGTTAAGTAAACTGCAACACCTTCCAATGAAATTCCCGAAAAATGATGGTACAAATTCTAGCTATGTGCGATTTAAGATTTCTTTTTTAAAGTTCGGTTTGTCGTTTATGAATAATTTGTAATCGTATTTGTTTCGTATGGATGATACCAAATGTTCGTGTTTACCAAATTCGTATGTTCTATTAAGACATTGAATATTTAAATTGTTCTAATTCGTTGCCTCGTTTTTCTCCTTTCGTTTTCCACAGGTGACGGTATTGGTGAAGGGCGCCGAGGCGGGCGAGGAGCGCAACCCGTGCGCGCAGCCGCGTACCTACGAGGCCCAGGCCGACCAGCCTCTGCCGTCCGCCTTCGTGGACGGCACCACCAGCGGTGGCACGGAGCGCAGTGTCCGCGTCAAGGAGCGTGAGGACGGCGCTGCAGTCGAGATCACCCTGCGCTACGCGGCCACCACAGTTCTGGTACGCCGCGTTGGACGCTACCTGAACGTGGCCGTGCGCATGCCGCGCGACATCGCCCATGCCGGACGGTTAAGGGACGCCGCACCCGGAACTGGTGGCGACGGAGGCGGGCTGCAACTGTGTCTCAATGGGTGCCCGCATCGTGAGCGGATCGAAACCAATGCGGTGTTGATGAGGACTGAGCAGCAGACCACCTTGGTGATGGACCTGGACCAGGCGGCCGCCACATGCGCCGAATACGGTCTCACCGACTTCTATCTGGACTCGTGCGTGTTCGACCTGATGACCACCGGCGACGTCGACTTTGCCCTCGCGGCGAAGAAGTCGCTGCACGATCTGCGGACGCTCAATCCGGCCCTGGCCAACGGACTGGCCAACCGGACCACCCTATTGGTCACCGCCACCAACGCTGGCGTCGGAACGATGCCGGAGGTGCCGGCTGCCGACGAGCTGGACGTGGGCGTTCCGCCGGCGCCGCCGCGAGGCCCGTCCTCTCCGTACGCCAACGGAGCCGGCGGCCGAGTGGTGGTGCCGGACGTCGTCCTGTGGACGCTGTGCGTGTGCTGCTGTTGGGTGTGGTGGTGCTCGCGGTCGGCGATCGGAATGCGGGGCCGGGCGAGACTGGTGGCTTCGTGAGAGACGATAGGACGGACACTAGATGGCGTCCCCTGCTGCATTTTTTGCTACCTGTAAGCCGTGTCTTCGGTTCGTCTGTATATTTTGTTAAAATAATTTTTTTCTTTCTGTTTTTGTTAAAATTTTAAATAAAATTATAACATTCGCTAGTGTCGCCTCTGTGTGCCCGTGCGAGCGTTGCCGGTCCAACCAAGTGAAGCTCCGTGAAATTTAGTTGCCATTTTTATTTTGATCGCTGCGAGTCGCTTTCATCGGACTCGCGATTTTATGGCAGTTGTGCCCATACCGGTAATTGATATGTGAATGGCCATATTCTATTTATAGAGTCGCGACAAACGTACTCAAAGCTATATAGTCTATGTAAATAAAATTAGAGCGATCATCTCTACAATTTGTACAAAAGAGTCACCCGCCAGCAGAGAAATAAAAAATAGTCGAACTACAAACATCTGAGATTTCTTTCGACACCATGATAATATCAGACGTGCTCTATCGTGTACGCTGCCATGCTACCTCATCAATCCAGGCCACAAATTCACCCCAACACACACATCGCTGTCATCGGTGGAAAAAACACCATATATGCACCCGACTCTCAACGTTATTCGTCCAATTCCCGGATTGTGGACCCGCGAATGGATTTTTATCGTGCGTTAATAGCTCTGGATGCTGAATCGTAGCCGCTGCCTCCGCCCACATCGTGCCAAAAGATGTCGCCACCGTCGCTGCGGACCGCGGATATTCGTGACACGTGGTCACCTTTATCCGGTCTTCGAAGAGCATGACGACAATATATGCTTTCAGCGAAGCAGTCGGAAACCATTCAAAGGTAACAAAAACACTACCTTGTCATTGAATTGGAGTTGTGACTTCAGAATTGATCGTTAGATTAGCTAAATGAAAACCAATAAAAAGACGGACAATTTTGTTTAATCTGTCTGACTAAAGTCATGGTGATGCTGACGTTTAGTTACAAACGTTGCTAAGTAATACTTTGTGATTTATTATTTTTACAGTTTACTCTGTACTAGTATAATACGTCTTAAATTCCTATTAAGTTTTAAAATAAAATGAACTATGAAAATTTTAAATTAATAAGTTAATAACTGTAATTTGTAATGTAATATGTTGGGTGTCGATCCTCTTTATATAATTATACAAGGAAAGGATGCCACCAGCCTTATTCAATTTTAGACATTATTAACAACTGCAGCTGGTGTATTAGACATTTTGTTACGGTATTAATTTAATCACTTAAGAAACGAATTAATTTTTTTTAATATAAAGTAGGAAACTGATATTTTGCTTGAGGGGCACATAAATTTGCTGTTGCGTTACAACACGTCAGAAACGTTGGCACAATTGTTTCAATTAAAATTTTGAAGAAGAAAAGTCGGATTTGATTTAGCCGTGACTTTGCTTTCTCAACTGAGTATAACGTTTGTTACAAGATCATTTAGGTCAAATATTTTCGAGAATTGGTAATTCTAAAATTTGTATCGCGCGTAGATGACTAGAAAAAGGTCCACCCGGCATTGCCTGTCCAAAATGTGGCCCCCGGTTGGACGAAGGTTGGCGACCACAGCGGACCTAAATATTAAACCGGTTTAGCCGTGAGCGGGGCGCGCAACGCGTACATGCATAGTGATCTCGCCGTATATGGCGTTGGCGTGTGGTCCGGTTGGCCGGTCGGACGCGACGAGCGTTTAATAATCAACGTTTCCACATTGGTCCACCTAGACCGTGACTAGACTCCGCCAATACTCACGCCTTGGCCATCCATTTCCGCGAAACATGTCTACGTTCGATCGAAGGAAATGAAGTGTTTGGCTCAGTTCTAAAGAACCGTGATTTTTATTTGGTTTTGTCGCTCGTTTGTGATACCAAGATCGGATCAATCCAGGATCCTGTCTGATCTCAAAGGTTTTAGTTTTGGAATCATATTTCATCCAAATCGGGAATATAGTTGGCATGCACACACGTAAGATCGCAACACAACAATCATACCCAACTGCTGAGTGGTATCAAAATTCAAACTTAAATTAGATTTCTTAACGATTTTTTAAAAAGCATATTGTTATTTGATCCCGATTCCTGATTCACAAATGAGGTCAAATATCGCAGGTCTAAATAATTTGTCAGTTTTGGTTCATACAGCGAGCAATGGATGGACATGCCGATATTCTCATTCAATGAAAGCGCTGCTGATGCAATGGAGATCTGACGATTAGAAAACTGTAAAAGCGTTAAAGGCGCACAGGTGTGTTCGTTCATGCAAGTGGGTCCGGTGCGTATTACACACGATGCGCGCTGAAAGAAGGCCTACGCTTATAAGACACGGTCACTCTGTAATAGGCTGGCAAAAAGAGTGGGCGAGATCTCGCGTCCCGTGTCCGACAAAGAGGCCGCCTAATTGCCAGACAAATGTCTCGAGGGGGGAGGGGGAAGGGGGGAGTGCCGGCATGCGTGCCCGGGAATCGCTCATAGGTGGCGTGACACTCGGTGAGGCTCGTGCGTTTTTCCCTTCTTGAGCCCTCTTTATATTTACTGAACAGCTGCCGAGTTTGGTTTTTGCCATCACCTTAATTTCTGACATTCACTTATAGGACATTCACCAAATTTAATGACACAGGTCGTTTTTCCATCAGCCAACTTGATTTCTGATAGCTGCTCAGACAGAGCTCAAATCCCATCGCAGACATATTTGCTGAATTATGTTTTTCAACACTGGAAATACGGACACTCCAAATTGTGGCCTGGCTGGGGAGGTCGTTATTGGACAAAGCAAAAAGCGTCCCAGATTTGTTTATTAAGAACTCCACTCTCCACTTTAACTGCGTAAATGCGATGACAACGCCATTTAAGGGGTTGGGGATAGTCGACAATCGAATGGACCGGGGGGTTTCAGTTTCCCGGGCCTCAAGTCTCAGGATGATCGACGTGGCATTGAGTTTCCGCTCGTGTGAAATCGTGTCTTTGTCGCGCGGCACATCGTTCGGTCAGGGGTCCGTGTGGAAAAAATGGCCATGCGCCGCCGCCGCCGCAACAATTAAAAACGAAATATGGGCGCGCGATCGTTTCGCATGCAACACGCGACCATCGTTGGAACAGGAAGTGAAGGGAGGTGGGGGAGGCTGGTGGACGACAATCGTGGGTCTGACATTGGTTTCGCACGTGCAGGCACGCGTCTGTGTACGCGTACATTCTTTGGGCGGATGGTTTTTCATGGACAGCGTTGCTCGCACCTCACCCCTGTATTGCACTGAGTGACCTCGACGAAAATTTTGGCGCGTAGGCCCAGCATCTTTAAAACTTTACCGTTGGCTGTTGTCCGTTGTTGATTTGCTGGCCTCAATCATTTTTCTTCATTTTCAAGACAGGATAGACAATCTGTCGGATCGACGTTCATATCGTATCTGAACAGTCATAAATTGCGTTTGGTTTGAAAGAGCAACACTGGAACAGGCTGGAAGCAGAGCGCTTCTTCAGTTTCAAAATGTTATAAATTTACATCATGTTGGATCATTTTAACAGTCTCTTTTTGGAGCAATTTGCTTTCACTTCTTGTGAATCGCAATCATAATAGCCTCCTGGTAACTGACGACCTCATATGTGAACGAACTGCGTAAACGGAGCTCATGCAGTGCGCGAAGAAAATAAGTGCAGCGGGGTCTCATTTCTCAGAATTGGGAATGTGTTTACAATAACTAAATTTAAAAAGGAATTGTCGAATTCAGTTTTTTAAAACTGACACTGTATGAAAGAAACAGTTGTTTGTACTGTCTAGTGAATCTATTTGAACTATTCGAATCTATTTCTGGATTTGTACATGTGTGTACATTTTCCTGAAATTAGGAAAAGAAATCCTTGCCCTTCACGTTCCGTACTTCCGAGTATAGTAATCAAAGAAATACCGGTGTAAACCCGTGACACATTTTCCTTCTTCTAGCCACGTCCGGGCCCACTCGCGTTAAAGATTCCCGGAATCAAGGGGGGAGGCCGAAAACTCGCGAGTCACGATGTGATATGTAATAAGGGCCCTGCCGTTATTCCGGTAAACTCGGCGAAAAATGCGTGGTCGTTTTTTGGTCGTGGGCAAAAAGTGAGAAGGCTTCCAAGCCCACGTATATAGTAAGTAGTTAGTTCGTCACTGCCCTCGGGGCAAAAGAAAGGTAGCAAACAGGGGTTTGCGGAAGGAAGCCGAGTTAAATGCGCCGACGTAACGTTTTGGATACGGTCACCCCCCCCCCCCTTTTTTTTTGTAGTATCCGTTCATGGCTCGCGCGACAAAACGTTTTAAAAAAGGGTAAGATGCAAAGTCGTACGATGAAATATAATAAAATAATCATAATAAATTCATAACGAATTCATAAT
>JAQGBY010002009.1:0-25393 GCA_034698785.1 Mycogona germanica | reverse complement strand
TCACATAGTGCCTAAGCACTGAGAGGGGTACAGAATGTTCCTGTTGTGACCCGTCACTTCAGTGAATTAAAAAAAAATATATTACCGTGTATCTTTTACCGTAACTTAGGACGGTTATTGTTCAAAAGTGATGCATCGTTTTCGCTGACTGAGCCGTCTTTCAAATTATAAAAATTGAAATATTTTAATGCACTCAATTTTTTTTTAGCAAAATGAGGATGTAGAATTAAGCGAAGGGCGTTTTTTAAAATCTTGAATTAAATACTTATTTTATGTTCAAAATAAATTTTGTGTCAACTTTATGCGCAAGACGTTTCATTAATTTATTGAGGATTAAACAAACTTTAACGTTAAATCTGCGCGAAGCACAATTTTTTTATTTTATGATGTTTAATGATTTCTTTGAAATGCTAAAATAAACAATGAGCGTTTATGTAATACGCCGAAATAATTCATTAATAATAAATTCTTTCATTCATTCATGCAAAATAAATTTTGTGTCAATTTTATGCGCAAGACGTTTCATTAATTTATTGAGGATTAAACAAACTTTAACGTTAAATCTGCGCGAAGCACAATTTTATTATTTTATGATGTTTAATGATTTCTCTGAAATGCTAAACAATGAGCGTTTATTTAATACGCACAAATAATTCATTAATAATAAATTCTTTCATTCATTCATGCAAAATAAATTATGCATTAATTTTATGCGACAGACATTGCATCAACTACTATGAAGCTACAGGGCGCATAAAATTTGATGAGTTTAATCGGGCGAAGCGTAATTTTAAATAAATAGAAAGGGTACAACCACCTGACCCCCCCGCCAAATACCACCCTGAATAAGTCATATAGAAATTCCAAAATCGTTAACTTATCTTCGAAAATAAAATATCTTGCTCTATAAAACATGTCTCATTTTTAGGGTGTGATAATTCAAAAACGTATTGTATTAATACAGCTTACGTTTTAAAGGTATTATTGTTGGGGAAATGACTCATAAAATATTTTGTAATTGAAATAACCAAAACTTACTTACCTCATGTTCGTTTGATGGGAAAGTAGCCAGGCAAGCCGTAAAATCGCTGCTGATTTTTCCGCATCCAACGATTCCCCAACGAGTTGCCATTTTTGTTATATGAAACTTTTATGTGACTAACTTGAAAAAACCCGGAGTGTACTTTCTTACTGATCAAATTAAAAATATAATTGTCTCATCTGCTCTCGACCAGTGAGTGAATCAACGTCACACATCACTTGGTCGAAACCGAAGAAGGGTTAGCTTAGAGGCAGCTACCATTACACAAACATCATAAACGTCATCATCAACGTCATAAAATATTCTAAACCTTCTACCCTCTTTGGTCAAAACCAAGCAATGGTTTTTTCAACGATATTGCAAAATAGAGTCGACGACGACTTAGTCGCAAATATAACACGGGTCGCACTGTCTTGGCTTTTCGTGCGTTGAAAAGAAACATGTCATGTGACAATAAGGATGTGCTGTCGTGAGATCGTCGTGAACATATTAAAGGTCGCGGATTGCAATTTGATTCAGGCTCGGGGTTTGAATTGCACTGACAGTCCATAGTCAAAATGGGCGATGTAATTTGAGCTTTATAGTTGCATTTTTTTAGGCTTCACCAAAAATCCCCGAGCCGAATCCAATTGGAATTTCTAAAGAAGGAAACCTGAAACTATTGTGAACGGACTGTTCATTCGCTACAGCACCAAGAAAATATTCCATAAAAGAGCATTTTCTTGCATCCGGATACGAAATAATAAGGACGATTGAAAGAATATATAGACTAGAACCGGAGAAAGAATAACCAAAAATTAGTTTCCCTTAGCAACTCCTTGTCCATAGGTTTTTGAAACTAATTGCCCTCAAACTATAGCAATTATTCTGCGACTACAACAGATGAATTAAAAAAGCGAAATATTTGTAATACCTGAGTTTTAAATATGATGTTTGCCTCTGTAAAGCTACTCACTGAGCCGAAATTGTATACAAATGATTAAAAATATAAAAAGGAATAATGAAATTGCGTTTAGGGCAAAATAATGAAAATTGCATTCAATGACTCATATGAGTTTCACAATGTTGTTTCACAAGTTATTGGAGTGATCTTGAAAATAAATTGCGAGTACTATAGTTTTATGAGGGAAGAGTTGTTGAGAAATTATATTAGATGGTAAAGTTAAATCTGTATGAAGCGAAATTAAAAAAAAAACCCAGCGTATGCAAATCTGCGTATTGATTTAATGAGCAAAAATTGTACAGAAATAAAAAAATCTATCAAAATAGTAGAGTGAAATAACTTCCAATAACTTTGTACGACTCGTCGTAGCCCAGTTGGTTTAGCGACTGACTGTGGTGGCTCGGCGGTCCCGGGTTCGATTCCCGGAGCGGGCTCTCAAAAATTTCGATCCCGGGGTACTGGTCGTTTTCCTCGCAAAGTGCCTGAGCACCATGAGGGGCACAAAACGCCTGTAGTGCGGTTGGCTACAGTTGATTGGACAAAAAAATGCTTTTTTAATATGTCCCACTTAGCAATAGGAAATGTAGATCTTGGCATTGGCTAAAAACTAAACGCAAAATATTTGATAAATGAGAATGTTTTTTTGCTAAGCAGATTATGATTTAGAATTAACACCATTTATTGCCACTGGAACCTATTTCATTCTCAGAAAAAATCAACAATTTATTGCTCTAAAAATATCACAAACATTCCTAATTTCCTGTTTGACCAAAGTTGAGCAACCATCCTGGCTGATTTATTTTTACATTATATTTTCTTTGAAACAAATTTATTATTTGTTAAACATGCATGCAACAATCATGAAAGCAACACTATTTTCCAATGATTAAATAAAAAATTAACAAATAACAATATTTCATATATTTTTTCTTCATAATTAGAAAAACTTTACAAGATGAAAAAGTTCGGAAATATAATAAATCAGTCAGCAGGTCACAATAAGATTGAATGCCAACCAGTTGACATGGAATTGTTCCCATCTGCCACATGGTCTTGCCAGTGACCAACGTTCTAGGCACCTTAATTCATTCTTGCCAGTGAGAAAATTAAATTACTAAAATGTAATTGTCAATCGAAACATAGTTGTAATATAAAATGCTATTATCTTCCCTGTCTCTGGATGTTTTTGATTTTGCTAGTCGGATGAATTCAGGTGAGACAGCAGCATTGGCTTCTCAGTTTCTGCTTGTAATTTTTGTTTTAGGCATGGGCACAGGGTGGGGAAAGTGAGCGAACTGCAAATCTTGTTAGGTGTTAAGTCTACATCGCCTGAGAGTCCATTTGAGGATGATTCCCTCCCACTATAGGTAGCTGTGGTTGAACCACCAGATGAACTAGTTGCAGATTCGCAAGTCACAGTCGCCTTGAACAGAGGTGTGAGGCATGCAGCAGCTGGCACTTTGTTGCTGGAATCTGGCGCTAGGTGGCACCGTTGTTGGCAACCAGCAGCCAATAGACGGTGCACTAAAATGGCACATGGGAGACATGCATTGATCGCGAATGTTTGGAGCCAGGCTGCGGCAAAGTGAAGTCTTACGTCCAGGTGTTGCAAGGGTTGCATGGCACGGTGCACACCTAGTGTGTAGCTGGGGATCTCAAAGAGGATTGCAATGACCACATGGGATGCCAATGGTGCCACTACAGTAGCTTTGCGCTCAAGAGTGCTGATAGAACGTGATGGGAGTGGCTCAGAGGAGCAGGGAGCATTCAGAAGCACTGCAAAACAGGAGTAGCCCAGGATGAGATAGGGAGCAGCTACATAGGAGAGTGAGGACAGGGCAAAGTAGCTGACTGCGTTGGGTGCACCCAGGTCAAAACTGCAAGAGTGGGTATCTGTTAAGAAAAATAAAAAGTACATTTGTATTAGACTGCTACATTTTTTTTACTCTGAAGGTTACAATGTGTTTGCAAAGAAGGAACTTCTAGTGTGACTTATCAAAATCGGCACAAAATGGAAGCTGCGTGCCACATATCTGTAAAGCTGTGTACTATAATACTTGAGCAATGCTCACAAGAAAATATTAAGAGACTGTTTTGCTCAATTTGTTCTTGATCCAGAGTCATGTAAACATCTTGATTCTTAGTTTGTGTTAGGCAAGTAGTGCTTTAGGGCTCATACAGAAATTACTAATTCATTTTTCAATAGTACTACATTGTGATTGGCATATTACATCTTTAGAGACACATCTAAGTGAGAAAGAGATCGTAAGAGGATAGTTACCTTGCATGTAAGCATAATCACCCCAACCATAAATGGGCCCGGATACAGCAGACATAAGTACAAAAGATACACCCATCACTATGATCTGGACGTTTACTTTAGAGAAGGTAACGAAGTGCTCTTGAGGTTTCACGAATTTTAGGTACCTGTACAAGATAAAAAACAAATATGTTGAATTATATTGGGTATACAAGTAAGGTTTAAAGGATTTTTTGTGATAAGTGGGGCCTTATTGTGCAAAAATGGTAAGGTTAATTATTCAAAGTATTATCCATCCACTACTTTTCCCATCTTTCTGGCAGCATATGAATTCCGCGTTCAAAATAACAACTGGCGTTTAGAGGAAATCCAAGAGTTTCACTAGGTTAACAAATTAACAATTTTTCAAGTTGTATCTATTTAATGCAATGCAGGGTGCAAGATTATAAGAGCAATTTGCCTTACCTTTCAAATCCAAGAAGGGCTTTATACCATATGATGAGAAGAGACATGAAGCTTGCTGCTAATCCCAGAATTTTGCAAAATGTATTGCTCAGAAACATGTTGCCTGCAATGATGAGAAAAGAAATTCATTAAATATTAAAAGTACAGTTACAGTTTCTCAGTTCAGCATTTTTATATAACAAAGAGCATTAAAATATGATTAGGATCAGGAAAGACCAATATTTATCATTAGATTTCTCTTGTATATATATATTCAATACACTGAGTCAATGGAGGATGTAAATCAAATATTTAATAAGATTGTGATTTGACTATGTTAACCTAGCCATACAGTCATTAATATAATTAAAACACGCAAGGTAAAGTCGTTATATATCAAAAGCGCAAGAAAAATCAATAAAAAAATGCAAATAGAACAAAATACAGGGTGGCGGAGACCAAATGACCACATTTGAAATGGAAGACATACCTTTAATTTTCGAGATATCTGGATGAAAAAATAACAATTTGTAGCTAATGAACGGAAGTTTTATTGTAATACGCCCATCCACGATGACACATTTCTATGAATCCTATTCTAAGGTCATGGGCTTTCCTCAACGGACACTCGGAAACGATCCACATTCTCAGGTGTCACCACAGCTGGAATACGTGTAGGGGGGGGGGTCTTTGGGACAATAGTACCGTGTTGACGAAAATATTCAACCATTTGAATTAGAAATCGAACAGTTGTTCGGGAGAACAGTCGCCAATACGAGAGCACCTCTTAATCGATAACTGCAGATAAAGGAGGCAAGTATTTAGTCTCTAGTATGAACCAGTGTGACTGTTGCAGCCTTCGATTGGTGATGGCTAAACCATAAAGTACGGTATAAACACGAAAATCCACTATGGCAATCAATTGTTTTGTACGGTAAGTTACTATGATTAACCCAGGCAATTTCAAGACAGATTTCTAGTTTACCAGCAATAGTAAGCAACAGAAGATTGATTTAGATAGAAGATGTACTCATAGCTAATGATACTAAGGTAATATGCACTTCTCGTAATTGGATTTGACTGACGACAGGTTTGATTTGTCGATACAATATAGTGATTTCTTCAGTTTCCCTCTGCTACAGAATATTGACACTTTTGGGACCGAACGCTGATCAGATCAGTCGAAAAAGAGCAACAGTTTTCTACTGAGTGAGGAGAAACCAATAAACCACTTCTATTATTTTTAATAAACCGGTCTTTTAAAAATAACCAGATTATTAATTCTTTTTGTGATAATTAATCGAATATTTCAGCGAAATGAGATTAATTTCTGAATCTGCCAATCTCCATTTATTTGTGTCCAAACCGACGTCCAATTTAAAGATTTGGATGGACCTGAAGCAGTTGTGCCATAGAAAACCTAAAGGATGCCTTTCCATGTTGGTCTAACGGATAGATGCAAATATAATTAAGGGTATTGTGGATTCAGATCTGAATCTATTCACCTTTCAAATACCAATGAATGAGATGGGGGATCCGCAACACTTTGTTAACGAACGTTCGTTATTTTAGTCGAATAGCATTTCTTAGTAATTACATGTAGTAGATTATAAATGCACGTACATGTAAATGGAATAAGACCAAGGTGACCGACCGACCATTACTTGGAATGTAATTTATATTGCGTCCCAACTAGACTCTGCGTGTTATCTCCAAAGGAATTTAGATCTGAGCAAATCTGCAAGATATATAGGTGCCACCAGGCAACAGCGCCCACACCATAACGCATAGCTTTATATGTGTTTCACCGCTGACGAACTCTTTCGTGAATGGCAACCTGCACCGGGGAAACGACCGACCAATTTTATGGACAAGTTTTACGACCGCCAAAGCAAACCAAAGCCAACGAATAAACATGAGTGTGATCCGGTTGAGCGGATATTTCAGGCGTAACCCCGAGTCGTGACCTTGTAGAGAAACGATGACGTCTCTCCATAAGCACAACTTTGTAAATAAGTATTACCGCACCCTAGTTACACTGTAAGTGTGTTTGAAAAATTTGAATTGCTTGAGTTTCTGACAAATGTGCTTGAAGATCGCAGCGACGTACCTGAGAATATATTTTTCTTTGAGAATTAAGAATATTAAAAAAAAGATTCCCTGCGCGGGCTCTCGAAAATTTCGATCCCGAGGTATTAAAATAGGTCGTGCCCCTCGCATAGTGCCTAAGTACCATGAGGGGTACGTGACGCCTGTAGTGCGGTTGATTACATTTTTACAATTTAAAAAAAATGTATTGAACGTCAAACGCACCCTCACCGGAACATTCGAAAAATATTCTTAACCTCACTTAGCCATCTTGTTGTTAAAAAAATTAAATACATCTATTTTTACATTCTGTAACATGTTCGTGTAGAAGTAGCATTCGAGTTCAATCCAAGTTTTATTAATTCGTTGTTTCAAAGTCTTGGTACTCTTCAAATTTTATAGTCCACTGGATTCAAGTCCGAACTGTTTGGTGGCCAGTGGTTGGGTTCGATCAACTGTGACGTTTCCCATTGCAGCAGTTCAGCTGTTCATCGAGCACGGTTACAACCGTCTTGCTGAAAATTGAAAAAAATCCATGATTTGTTGCATGTCAAGAAGAAATTTTTTGGTCAAAAGTTCATCCCTGTAATATTTTCCATCGATCAACCTGGTTTAATTCCAGTTCGATCGAGTGCAGAAACACCAACAGACACCATCACCGATTTGCTAAATGTTGGGCGTTTGCAAAGGCGTCTTTCAGCAGCAACATCTTCCTTTCTTTACATAAAGACAATCGTTTTGGCCGTTTAATGGCCCTCGATACAGTGAACAACTTCTCATCTGTGAACCAGACAAAATCAACATGATGTGCAGGATATTTTCCTAGCGCTGTTGGGATCGTTCCACTCTGGTCTTCTTGTTGGCATCAGTCACCAATGTGGTGCGACACTTATGGGAAATACAACTTTATTGGTTACAGAAACGTCATCTGTCTGTCAATTAATTGCCATGTTTGCTTTGTGGTCAGTCTTAATAACTGCGAAATGTGACCACTGAGACGACCCCAAAATCAATAGATATCAATCTTGCCAAATCTAGGCGATTCAATGGTGGTATAGAATAGCTTCAGTGAGGATACATCTTTTAGGAAATAAATGGCTGATAACTCGGGATAAGCTAGCCATTAATTGGGCAATTGCCCAGGTCGAACTTCGAATAACGTAAAAGGAATCCTTCTGCAAACATTTGCGTATCTAGTAATACTCCTTATATTTTGATTATTAATGCTCACTCACAATGTCGAAACTCTGTATTTTTTGCAATTATCAGTTCAAATTAAATAATAGTAAAGTATTATTATAAAAAACGAGTTCACCACTCGGTTCGTCTTTCATTCGGTGCTCTCCTGAATTCACCATTTCTGATTTACTATCACACACACGTCCTATCAAAACCCTTCATTACGCTGTTTAATTATTTGTGTTTGGTTATTTTAATTGTTTAATTGTATCCGGCTAATTCAAACCTTTCCCCTTAAAATGCCCGTGCATCGAACCTGTTTCAGCTGGTTACTATGGCAACTAGAGGAATACCAATGTAATGACGTGATTTGCGAATGTGCCCTCAAGAGAGCCACCAAAGTATTTAAGCTGGTTATGTGAAAATCCCCTTGATGTTTGCACGATCCAATTGTTTCTCAGACTGAAAAGGTTCTCACCACCTTTGTAAAGAACGATGCCCCCTGTCTTACATAAAAAAGCGAATTTACTTTATGAAATTAAGGGTACCAAGGGTCACACCTCTCGGCGTAAGAGAAATACACGCACTTCATTAATTTCAAATGAATCCTGTATACTAAAGAGCCAAGGGGCTAAAATATGCATAGTTAGTACTCTGCTCAATTGTGATGGACTGTCCCTTAAAAGATATTTTTATTTCTCCAATAAGTGCATAAAATATCAAAAATGATTTCTATAATGTTAATTTCTATAAGCTGTATATCAGAAATATTTTTTTTGACGAAATATTGCACCCCCTTTTTAAGGCGTAATTTTGATCTGAGTTTGAAAAAAGTATAAATTAATTTCTTGTATTTCTAACTATTTCATTTTTCCTCTTATTGCTAATAATTTTTCCATTTTTCCTCTTATTGCTAATAAGAGGAAAAATGGAATAGTTAGAAATACAAGAAATTAATTTAAATTTTTTTACAAACCGCCGTCAAATTGTGCTTAAACCTTCTTGAATTTTTTTAGTGGTCTTGGCATTTGAAGTTTTGGTTAACTCAATATTCAGTTTTGCAAGCTGATTTACAGATAAGACGATGACGATTCACATCTCCCGAGGAAAATTAATATTTATAATTACCCAAGGTAGACAGTACTGGTTTCACGCACACCACTGCGATCATCAGCTGTCTTTTGGATGATGAAAAATAAATTTAAAAAATTTGAAAATAAAACTAGAGCGACTATTATTATATTTGAAGAGTTATCGCCAACTCTTGTGCGTATTTTTTCGTCCGGCCTGTCCCGGGCACAACCCCCATTTTTTTATTGAAAACTCATATTATTAAAAATTCTAATTACAACATTATCACATTATTAAAATAGAAACCACAGCACAGGCAAACGTGCGAGTTACTAAAATTCATCATGGATATATACACATCTTAAATTCACAATGTTCTCCTATATTCTTAAATTCGATTGTAACTATCTTTGCACGGATTAAAGATTTATATCCTGTGACGGTTATGCTTTCACTAGTCCTGGAGAGGATTGGGGTATGATATAGCATCTCCAGGTCTCCAGCATGCTGCGAATGTGAAAAAATTCTGTTAAGAAATTAAAACAATATATACTGTATATTACCGAGAAGTAACGATGTGATCTGCACCGAACAAGTAAGGCATCCGTTGCAGGCACTGACCGCTGCGATCAGGCGCAGCAGGTTGGCCACGTTGCAGTCCCGCTTCTGGTTCTGCGGCCGCGGCATCTGGCGCACCCGCCGCCGCACGTACAGCAGCAGCGATACATTGGTGCCCAGGCACACGGCCAACAGCAGCACGGTGGCCAACAATCCGGCCCACGGCTCCACGCCGATGACCGATGTCGCCGCTGACGTGTCCGGCTGACCGACCGAGTCCACGAACACGTCCGACGCGCCACCGGAAGTGGCGCTAGGACCGCTCATTCGCTGGTCGTCCAGTTGCACGATGGGTTGGTTCCACACGGAGGTCAGGTTGCCCTCTTTCGTTAGACCGAGCCAAGGTCCTGCTCGGACCCGACCGGACTCCACCTGATTAATGATGCCGGTGCTGTTCATGTGTATCCAGGGGGTGGCAATTTTCGGTTCTGTTCATGTAAAGACGAGCCCTTCAATGTGAATTTTCACGTCTCTTCATGTGTACCCAAATTATAATTCCAATATTGGTAGAAAAATCCAGAGACGAAAATTTTGGATTCGGTGCTATATCAATTACGCCGAGTCCATAATTTAAAAAAAATAGCTGTTTTGAGGGATGCACTTCCCGATTATGATATTATAACTGTTGCACCAACCACTGTTGACGAAAGTGAGCGGTTATTGCGAAGTATTAATGAAGAAGATTAGCGGCAGCTTTTATGTTTATACTTTAGGGACTAGTTAAGATTTCTAAAGAGTTTTGTTGAATTACTCGAGAGTTGTCGCAGCACAATTCCAGGGGGTTCATTGTAAACTGAATCACGGGAAGTAATAATAAAGATGAACCCACGATGAAAAATTTCAGATAGGAAGGAACATCCGTGAGCGCGCGAAATGGGCGAACCAGTGATGCCGTGAAAACTCGTTGCTCTCTCCGATGGACAAAAGTAGGTCGCGCGGGCTTCGCTTCGCCGCACAGTAGATGCACATGTAGTGTTTGCCACCGTCAAGGGGCAGCGCAATGTTTTTCTTTTACGAGATCGTTAAAATGAGGAACGAAATGCCAAAGTGAATTCGCACCACTGGTACTTTATCTGGTGGGGGTTTGTCGTGAAGGTGAAGCGGGCAGATGGTGGGTCCGGGTTCGAATCGATGTACGGGCAATTGTTTGCTCGATTACGGGGTTATTGTTGACATTTCTCCAGTCAAACTGTGCCAGAAATTGTCCTTCCCGGTTGGCCCAGATACTGCATGTGCGACTGAGTTCGGATGGAAGGATGCATGAAATGTCTCTCACCCTTAGATGTCAGTCCGGTAAATTTGAAATTGGAATAAAACATACAGAAAAATATAATTAAAATTGTGTTTAGCAAATAGTGCTGAATCGAAGGGTGTCTATTTACGTCCCAAAATATTTAGTCCACTAACGGCATAACGTCATCCTCGTGGTAACCATAATTTTTTCGAAGCACACACTCGATTACGAAGTGATGTCCACAACCATGAAAATTATATTCTCACTGAAATCGGTCTCTTGAATAAACACTGCCTCACGCGTGGTCTTATTTTCAGTTCAATTATCGAATCACTCGTCGCTCACAAATCGGTGATGATCGACGCGATCAGGTTGGAGATCTGAATTTTCATCGATAAGTCAATCGATCGTCAAGGCGAATGTCGCGCGCAAATTCCTAAAAGCAAACAAATCTGATCATGGAACAATCCGTTTCTGTAATTTTTCCACCACAGATCCAGCGAGTTGTTCCACGGTTTTCGCGAGTCAACTCTTGTGAGCGCGTCTCCAACCGAATAAACGTGTTGTGGATGCGCGTCAGACGCCACTTCGTGAGCACGAAGGGCGATAGTTGAATGCACCGGTTTTGCTTCAGTGTTGGATAGAAAATCGATATTTCGCCTTCACTTCGCACTTGTTTGCTGAATAGTTTCGAAATGTGACGCGAAAATAAAATCGATGAACCAAAGAGTATTTCTGGTCCTCGAGTACAGGAGTACATTGACGTTCGTTTGCAACAAATGCGCTATTCGCTTATGTCTAAACACGACCACCGAAAAAATGTAGGTTTCATAGATCGAGCATTCCGACACTGCGCAGTATTTCCGTGTAAATTTAGACAACCAATAACACTAGATGGCGTACAGTCGAAAAGGCAAGCAGTCACTACTATAGCATTCGATCGAATACTATCGCGCAACACCGAGAGAGCTGCTGATGTGTGGGCGGATTCGCTGGTGACTACCAACTGTTTGCGTGTCATTTCTTCAGACGCGGTTGCAAGAGAGCGGAAAAAAGCTCTTCTCCGTGGACGAATTCCGCCCAATGGAGAGAGAGATCCCTCGAGTGTGGAGGGATTATTCGGTATTCGGGAACTAGTCTACCCACACACATGGCTATTCGAATTCGTTAGATCCGACACCGAAAGAGAAATTCCGCCCACAGAAATTCTGTACTGAATGAACGTGTACATTGACATCCGAGCATGGTATGGAAGTGGTGCATCGCCATAGGAATTTGAAAAGGGACCGGGTCACTCACAATAAAGGCGAAAGGCTACCAAGAAAAACCTGTCTGACAGCAAACATGTCATCTGGACAATGAGATCGTATCTTGACTGTTAGGAAATTTCATTTTTGCCATCCACTTTCTAAACCCCGTGTCTAGACTGATCTGAGCTATGCAAACGTCTCGCATCACTGATTACCCGCATCTTCAAGATCACATCCCTCATAGTAGTGGTGCGAAATAAGTAATATATTTTAAAATAATTAAAAAAAAAAGAATTTCAGATCACCCTGTTAAATGAGCTGGTTAGCACAGAATATGCTCTTCCAAAGTTAGAATGGATGTACTTGTATAACTTATATTATAATTATAAAATCATTCACCTGTAACCCCTAACCTGTAAGGAAAAGGATATTTAAAAAGTCTAAACTGATTGATGCGGGTGATCTAGTGAGCTGTCTTGTTCAGCTTCCGGGAGCGCAAATTAAAAAGTCATTAGCAGCAAACCACTAAATATGCCAACGCAAACAACCGTAAATGCACGCTAAATTGAAATGTTCCCAGACAACTGCAATGCAGATTATCTGCAAATCATGATGTAGATGTGAGCCAGCTTCGAACAAAAGAGACCACACAACATCTATTGTTTTAGACTCCTCCTTTTAAGCCTTTACTGTGTCTGCTGGATGAACACTACTTGCGCAACAGCTTCGTTTTATCCATGTCACGATACGCTGATTAAAATCTCATTTCTCCAGAATGATGATTGAATGTTGACATAGCAAACTTGTAAATATTTTTTTTTATAAAATCTAATCTAAGCCAATTTAAATTTTTACAACAAACAAAACTTTAATTAACTGCACACATAGTTGACAAAATTTAATCATTCAAGTATAAAATTACAAAAAATAATTTGTAGGAGGATCTTTAATATATTGTAATATTTTTTTATAGTTGTTGCTCCATTTCCGTCCCATTTCCGTCTGGGAAAACACGAATTTCTTCAGAATGATGATTGAATGTTGACATAGCAAACTTGTAAATATTTTTTTTTATAAAATCTAATCTAAGCCAATTTAAATTTTTACAACAAACAAAACTTTAATTAACTGCACACATAGTTGACAAAATTTAATCATTCAAGTATAAAATTACAAAAAATAATTTGTAGGAGGATCTTTAATATATTGTAATATTTTTTTATAGTTGTTGCTCCATTTCCGTCCCATTTCCGTCTGGGAAAACACGAATTTCTCATCACTTGTTTATCTCTGCTTGAGCATGTCTCCGTTATCTGACCAATCAGATTCCAAAGGAATAAGTATTTGGAGATCGTAACCAAACAGTTAACGTAATAACAGTTTCAACGGACGGCAGACAACATAATCGACAGTATCCTGTGAAAGTAGTACTCGAAAAATTGAAAAGCAAAACATTTTTTCAATTGTACTGCAGACGCCCGTGATTGTTACAGGTGTGCTGTTGTTTCCGAAAATGTTAGAATTCTACAGTGTGACTACAAAAAGGAACTGATTCGAATCCAAATTCAAAACACAAAAATGTTTCATCAATGGAATGCAATTTAACATGTTCTTCACAATAGCTTTCTATTTTATCTGCCATCGTGAACATGCATCATGTGTATGACGTAATCATTCGTATCATTCTTACTTTTTTCATATTACAACTATGCTTTAGAAGCATTAAGGTTTATACGATCGATAATTTCGCGTCTGGCTCCATGGAAATGTAATTTTGTTTTGTTAAATAACACAAGCGACTTTAAAATCCACAACCCTTCTTATTTAAAACCTTTTAGACACTCGCAAAATGACGTCTCCATGGCACCAAACAAGAAATAATCGATGCATTTATATGGCGAGTAAAATTCACAAAAACGCGTCATGGTTTCGTAGTCTACTAGCATTGGACAAACCGACCCGGGTTTACTTAGGTGCAGTGTGGTGAGACCCGAAACCCGAGGCTCGGTTAATCAACCTTAGTTAATTCATGTATTCAGCATCGAGCGTAAACTGAAGTATGCAGACCTATTGTGTTTTGAAAATGTCATCAGCGGGAAACCGGATTGTTGCGGTAAAATTTAGCTTGCGGTTTAAATGAATGTGGCGAATAACTGTAGAATGTACGTAGTGGAATGGACCGCACATGAAATAGCCCAGATAGGTTTTAAAAAAATGAATAAATGAGTATCTTCGGATTTGACGTGGATGATCGATTTGACAAGTTTCGAGAGTAAAAGTTTTGTTCTCAAGGACAAAATCAAATTAAAAGCTCAAATGAAAACAGACTGCTGCTAAGCGAGTTTGGAGATGCCGTGTATTGCATAGTATTGCATTTGTAATTGTACTGAACCAACGAGCTGAAGGGTTGATTAAAATCATAGGATAATTATCTGGTAAAAGTGTGGTGTCCCGTAGGAATTCATTCCGCGTCTTTATCGATTTTCTCAGAGGTGCCCACCGATGACGCAAGTTTCAATAATTAATCACTCTGTGGCACGAAATCCAGTGGCGATTGTAGCACTATCCTGTTTGCTAGTGAACGATTAATAAATCGGCGATACCAAGTGTGGTGCAACTCAATTTTTTAAAAGTTATATAAGCGAAAATTTAATCTTGGCATGCCAAACTATGGGTGGGGGAATGTTACGTTCGCCAAAGCATTTCTTTAGCGCTAATAGAGGGCATACAAAGTTGGATTGGCACACGAAACCTTACGATGACGCATATAGTACTATTTTTCTCAATTCGAGAAACACCCGAGGATGTTTTTTTTTAATTCACTGAAGTGACGGGTCACAACAGGAAGATTCTGTTCCCCTCTCAGTGCTTAGGCACTATGTGATGTTACACCACTAAGATTCACCGCCTCAAATAAGGTTAAGGGTTCGTTTGACGCCTCGGACCACATCGACGTAAAAGCTAACTTAAATTGAAGCCTCCATTCGCCATGCTTCTTGCCGACGGGCCTTCATGTTAATAAACTACAGTACTCAGTAGACAGTCAACACTCTGAAATTCTGCCGCCCCAGTTCAACAGCACCTTATCTCCAGGTGGCGCCGAGATGGCATAAACAAGTAAGGGCGAGATGCATCCATCCCAGGCGCTCCCTTGCTGCTACCACATCATGTGTGTGTACGTGGCACGTCCTTCTAACAACCGAAACCTAGTCTATTTATAGCAACTCTCATTGCTTTCCGAAACCGGCGAGGTTCACTCGCCATTACCGGTTGTGGGTCCTTCTGCGCATGCGCCACGACGTTGGATAAAAATCCATACACTTGTCGCGTGCCATGCGGGGTTGGCTCCCGGATCCCAGTTATTATGTTCTCGCGTGTGTTTATCTTTCATCGACTTGTTTATGGCCTTGGATCGGACAGTAATGTTTCTTCCAATGAAATCTTGCTTCATCGACGACAGCCCTGGTTTAGGTGGAACTTTTTTTTGTTTTATTTCCAATCAATTGTAGTCAACCGCACTACAGGCGTTACGTCCCACTCATGGTGCTTAGGCACTGGGCGAGGGGGAACGACCAGTACCCCGGGATCGAAATTTTCGAGAGCCCGCGCCGGGAATCGAACCCGGGACCGCCGAAACCACAGTCAGTCGCTAAACCAACTGGGAGGTTCGGAGTATTTTTACCAGTATCGTAATACGTTCTATATCCGGATAATAAATATTTCATTGAACTTCTTCGATGAAATTAATGAATTTCCATTGAGGAAATCGTTAAAAACCATCGTGTAGTCGTAGCAATTTTCTAGGCGTTCAGGCTTCCCTATTTTGAGTAATTCACCCTGAAGTGGTCAGTGCTTAGTCAAAGAACTTACTAACTTTGAAAAATGAATTGCTCTTCTGCTTTAATTATACTAGAAAATAATTTCCAGGAAATTATGGTTTATGGTATTTTCTTGGCTTTAAACAATTGAATGTGTGGGATGCCATTAACATTAGTATTTCCAAATATCAAAAATGAGTAATTAATAAAACGACTGTTCAAAAATGAAATTGTCGCGTTGTCTTAGGCAAAAAACTAATTATGTGTCAGAACCGTTGTACTACTCTGTATTTGCAAAATATTTTGTATTGGGTTCCGAATTGGTTATTTGAAATCGATAGTATCGATCGGATTATGGTTGGCGGTGGTCTTGTGAGGACGTAGGTCGATTGCGCTATCTCCCCTGCCGCGGAGCGGCCAAAGTTAGCAGCTTAGGTGAGCTATCATTTTCAATTAAGCCCAGTTACTTTCGTGCTTGGTCGAGCTGCCCCGTGACAGCGCTATCACTGATAACAGCCGTGCAGTGCGGGTCAAAGCATGCTCTTCTTGTCGCGATAAAGGATTGTTTTGATGGGTCGAACTAACTGCTTTTAAGCTGTCTTATCCGGTTGGTATAGTGGCTAGCTCGTTGCTCCTAAGTTCTTTGTGTAAGAAGGACATAAGGCGTATCAAAAAGGTAAATCAGCATAACTCGTGATAAAAATACTGAAGATTAATTAGGGAAAAAATACAATTATGTAAATCTCAGAGAAACAAATGAAATGGCGTTAAACAAAACATAAAGAAACTTAAAGAAGATTGGAACAAATGAAAACATACAGACTGGTTTGCGTTGAGTTATTGGGCATAAAGTGTGAGTGTGGCTTAACGGTTCCAGGTTTGATTTCCGGGGCGGGCTCTCGTTTAATAGATCCCGGGGTACTGGTGAGAGAACGTGCCCCTCAAGAAAGTGCTCGAACACTTCGAAGGGTACAGAATCTTCTGTAGTACTTTCACTACAGTGACTAAAAAATATGTATAAGACATAATGCAGGAATAAATAGTTTTATAACGTTATGGTTGGTTGAATTTTACTTTTTTGAGATTTACTGTAATGGACAAATTGACAATTGTGCAGCCCGACGTTACCAGACGAATGATCAAAACGCTGAACCAGACTCAAATATTCGTTGTATTGTGTAAGATGCCCGAAATAGGAATTTGGCGAAAGCATTTCTTCACAATCCAAATTTTTAATAGATTTTGATGAATATATTTTGGCCAAGTGGTGAGCGTCTACAAAAGTAGACATCCCTCCAAAATGGAAAAATTGCATTTTCAATGCGCTGACTGCGGAATTTCAAAATGGTAGACTTATTTGGAATTCCACAAGCTCTTTTGATGTGTAAATATTGATTTTTGACATGCGTAGACATTTTGCTGGTTAGACAGACTGATTGTGCGTATGAGGACGTACGATTGCTCGTATTATGGCAGTTGCTTGAATGGATCTGGCCTGGGATTGCGGTAAATGCATGACAATCTTGATTTAGCCGATTGCAGTGATGGATGGTCAGGAACTATCTTTTTGGGAGATGACTATACTCCGTATAAGGTCGGCGGATCATGTCATTCGTGTGACCAGTTGAAATTGTTGAATAACCTGTTAGATGAGATGTGCCCTCTGAGACTTAAAGCGCCGCCTTCGTGAGCACAGGCTGCAACCTCATGAATAGTGATTGGGCAACTTCTATATACGGGGTTAATATTGTGGGTTTTGGCAGCGCATTAGGTTAGTTAATAAATGCGTCGCACCAAAAGTGCGAAGTTTCTAAGTTCCTAGCCAAGCCAAAAGTTCTAACCAACTGGTCTACCTTTTGTCAAGATAATTTATTATCTTAATTACAACGCGCGAATACTTGCCATTTTAATCTGTTGTTTGAGCTTCATTAAATTCTGAAAGTGTGCGCGTGGAACTGCGTGACGTCATCAGTCTAATTCTTAAGGTACAAAAATGGCGCTCACAAACAAGAGCGAATCCCGATATCTCTAACACGCACAAATGCGACACTAAGAAGCATTTTAATTTCTTCAGGGATTCCCTGATGTTAACTGGCCTTTCGGAGGCTTGGGCAAATTGTTCTCAAAATTAATGAATCTGGGTGTTGCTGATCGCAGTCATAGAAGCGGAAGGCGGAAAACCGAAAACTGGGCGTACTGTTCAGATAATTTTTGACGACGTTGCACAATTAATTGGTGGTAACCCTAAATCAGCCGCAATTTAACTTGAACTAGCAGACATTGCAAATTTCATTGTTCATTGTCCAAAACAAACAATACGTGAAACGGAGATGATTAAAGAAACAGAAAGCGAATGACCTGACTGAAGCAACAAGACGACACTCCAGCTCACTGTGTGCTAAAGAAGCAATCGATCGCTTAACGCGTGAGACCATGAATTCCACCATCGTTTTGACCTTTCAACAGTTCTGATTAGCATCCAGTTAATTATTGTAGGCTATTAGTGGTTCAGAAAGTCTAACAAAATAAGGCTCGTGATTTGGACGAACTCGCTGAAGCAACATGTGTATTATCGATGCATCGATCTGTAAATGGCGAAATCATCACCGTGCATGCAAATCCTAGCCAAAGGAGATAAATTTAATTAAACAAAATCTGTAATAGCCACTTTTCAGTAATGAGAGATTAAAAATGTCACTAGTTAATTAAAATTTAACAATTTTTTGAGGTAATTTGAACAGACTCATTTTTATTTCACCCATCTATCTCGTTTCGCTCGTTTAATTAATGAGTGCCATTTCGGATGTCGGACCTTAAAAACTTGAATGATTACGTGCAAGACGGCAATTAATGTAGAGACGTTCTCAAATTTAAATTTGAATCAACTCTTTTTTTATTGAACATAATGTATAGCAAGGCTACGATACTGTATTTGGCTTATATAAATATACTTAAAATATCCCGTTTGCTTTCCGGAAGATCATGGACTACTTTGTCGTCTAACCAACTTCTAACCACAGCTGGTGTTAAATTTATCCAGTTAAATCTAGAGACAGTTCATTCGGAATTAAAATTTTGTTCAAGAAATTTCACGTTTAAAATAACAGCGTGGTAAGCGATTTGCTAAATAGAACTGGTAGCCATTCGGCACCTTTACTCTTTTTAAGACTTCCTCCTTCGCTATTCTGGATTTCATATACGTGTATTTGCAAAATTGGCATTGTGTCTGTTGGCAAATACAAAAATGAATGTTTGCGTATAGTTCAGCTTTAATGAGTAGGTTTCTAAGCAACATCTGCGAATGTTGAAACTGGAAAGAGCGAGTGAAGTTGTATCTACGAATTTCTTTGTATAGGAAACATACTATTGATACACGAAACAAAACCAACAAACAACCGAGGTGCTTCCCGTAATTATGTATTGTTAAATAATTAAATGGAAACTTGTTCAGTCGAACAAAAACGTGACAATGTAAAATACAGTGTGCCCACAAATAGTATGTTGAAATAAATTTACAATTAAAATTGGAAACCGTTAATGGAATCGAATAAAATTTCGCACACTTATTGTCAATAAATTCCGGCAATCGCTTGTCGCTTGTTGTCGAATTTTATTTTGTCAATTTCAAAAGACTCCTTTTTTTGTGGGCACGCTGTATAATGAATCGTGGCTAAATAGGTGTCATATCGAATATGCTTTTAAAATGGGTTATTCGCTTTATGCGCAGTAATGCTGGCGTTGCAAAAGAAAGGAAAGAAAACAGATTCATTGGACCACCATTACTTGAATAATAGAGGTTTTGTGTTGACGCATCAAAACCAGTCAAATACAAGATCAAATACAAGTAAATACTAGAAAATGGGAGACTTCAGCGCAGTACCGATACAACCTATACGAGTATCCATAAAAATATTTAAAAATGTGATTTTAATTCTTTACCTCTTTTCACATTTGTTCATCCCATTGCCTTCGTCATGACGCCTCAAATTAAAAAAAATTCAATCATGCCACGAATTTCGCAACGACGCCTTCAGCGAATTCCTATTTTTCATTTATCGCTTGCTTCTGTTTACAATTTTTTAAAAATATTTCTTATAATTTTGATGCTAGTGCTTGTATAGCTAGAAATTGTAAAAAATAACAAACGTTTGTAACCTTAATTAGCCTTTTATGTATTGCCCACAACATGTAGCATTTATTTTCCTGAATGCCAATTTTTTACATTTTAACTTAAAGAGACGAACAGAGTCGACGACACACTCTACATATAAAATAATAGCATAACTATTATTTAATAAGAATAAACAAAAATTAAAACCACTGCAACTGAGGAAAAACAAGAACGGTGACGATTCACACTAACCGAGTAATCTCACATCCTCATTTCCCGAGGAAATTTAAATGATTTTAAATAATTACATAATGTTCCTCGGGAGATGAGACATTCTTGTTAAATAATAGCTATATTATTATTTTATTTGAAGTGTTTGTCGCCGACTCTGTTCGCCTTTTTTCGTCAGGCGCGGGCACAACTTGACATTTATTTTATTAAGTAGATATTCAAGACGCCCTATTTTCATTATTCTTGAATCCATGGATCGCACTTGAAAATACTAAATTGCATTTAAAAAAGACATTTGCCAATTGAGCAGTCCTTCTTAGGAATGAATCTGTCAGTTTTCGTACAGTTGGTGAAGTATCTGAGAGGTAACATCATACCATCACCATGGCAACAGCATTGTTTACCCCCAAATTGGCGAGAAGCTGCACCTGCGTCATCTACACTTCCGCTTTACGAGCGGATGTTGAAGTAAGATCTGGTTTCCTCCCATCAAAATCTGCCAAAAACACGATCTGTCCATTATATTGTTCTTCGTGAATTGGCCGGACTTTTTAAATATTTGATATTTCTAGAAAAAAGTTTGGGAACCACTACAATATGTACTCTCTGTAAATGTGACATTTTTTGTGAAACAAGAACGGTCTTGAGGCGTTACATAAAAAATTTACTTTACTCTCTTGACTCCGAATTTACTGTTATTTGCTTGAAATGGAAGTGTAAAATGTCATTGGCATTGACCACCAACCTTCTTTCAACATTTAAGGTGGTTGACAATTATGGGAATATCGGGAAGCAATCCTAGGGAAGTGTGAGGGAAGAGTGTATTATGTAAAAATTGGCGGCGGATCAAAAGAGACAGAAGATAAGGGTTAATGGTTTCAGGCGAAATGAAAAATCCACAGAAAGTTGGAAAATATTTTTTATATAGCCTCGTAAATAAAAAATAGTTTAGGACAAAAGTATGAAAAGTCAAACTCGGAAAACATATGTAAGAGAAACTGTTTATTTTGATGAACTTCCCCTCAGCAAATGTACATGCCCACAATTTAAATCAGAAAGAAAAATCGTGCATGAACTTTAAATTGAAAAAAATACTACTGGACATTCAAAAAACAGGTTTTGTGATTTCAAATTTTTTTGTTTTTGTTTTGTTTCCAATCAACTGTAGTCAACCGCACTACAGGCGTTACGTCCCCCTCATGGTGCTTAGGCACAATGATTAAAATGATTGTGGCGAGCGAGACTTCTTTTACGGCTACTGCTTGGATTTTGCCCGGACGAAATCATCAAAGCGAGAACAGTGAAATTTCCGTCCGGATAGCAAATCGACCTAAGTGTCAACTACATCTTGCCGTGGTTTGTTCTGAAGAAGGCAGGAGTGCATCGCGGCGCTCAATCCGCCCATCAACCGGGGGATAGCGGACATTGATTATTCATATAAGACGAGGTAAGATCGTACTTGAAATATAATAAAATAAAATATTCATAATAAATTCATAATGAACTTTCGTCCGGTGCTGTCCCGGAGACAACCCCTATTTCATTATGAATTTATTATAAATATTTTATTTTATTGATTATTCAATCAGCGGTATCGCCGAATGAATCCCTTTGAATTGTTGATTTAAAATATCAGCATTCTCCTTTTGAGATGTAGCATATCCTATCCGCATATTTTATCCTTTGTACCCTGAAGCAAGGGAATTGCCCCCATTATGTTTTGTATGCCCATTCACATATTTCCAGAAGATCTTTGGGGTTTCCTTGAGATATTCTGATAGTTTGTCAGAGCACCACCCAGCAGTGACTGGTGCTACCCCACGGTGACACCAGATCACATATTTGGAGTCTGAATTTAAGTTGGGCTGGCCTACCTTACCTTTTATTTTGCTCCATGCTTCCACACCTTACTCCACACACGCTCATTATCTTTATTCTTTTTTCACCGATTCACACTTTACTAATTTCCCTGATTCATATCCTCAAACACTTTATTAAAATCATATATTGTATATTCACATTTAGGCTTTACCCCGACGAATCCCCTGTTAAGTTATATTTGTGCATCTGCATTTTCCCCACTGGAGTTTAGCGCCCCTAGCGGGTTCCGGAAGTTGATCGTTACACGATAATATATGCGATTGGCATAGGAATGGCACCGAAAATTTTCGAGATAGTGTTGGCATTTTGGCTCTGTGCGTCACAGATGCTGGTGACCTCTGGTGGCGTTTCAGACTAGCACCCATTAAGAGTTCCCAATTTTCTTTATTTCAGTGAATTGGTATTAGGACTACTCCAGCGTCTCCAGTGGAAAACATTGTAACTAAATAAACGCCGCCTTGTGATCAAGTAAGCGTAGCGCTGACAAAATTGCCCAAATGAGTCCGCGAACCCCCACCACTTCATAAATTAGAAAAGAAAAATGAAAAGAAAATGGCTACTAGAATGTGACGTGCCGTACCGTGAAGGCCAAAATGGGTCACCAACACTTGTCGACTTTTCCGATGAAGCCAGTAAAGCGCGGAAAAGCACACAATTGAAATTACAAACTAGAATTGCAATTGTTTTAGAGACTAAGCCCGTGTAAAGTGGTGACCAAATTCGGCATAAATTCGGGCGAGATAGGCCTACATGCATACATGTTTTATTGCACGGACCGCAGAAGACGGCCTTGGGAAGTTGCGAAAATTGAGTTATCTCTTTGTCAAACGGAAAAAGGGAGACCTACATAATTTTATTAACGCAGTGTGCGCGCATGGTGGCGTTATCCTTCGGGGACCCTTCTTTACATTCGAAACCACAACTTTTCAATTTTTATTGAATGACAATTGCATTTAACGAATGATTCTCTACGGATTTACGGGGGTTCCTCTGGGGATGCTGCCGTGTTCATGATGGGAGAGGGGAAGGGGCACATGAATCTTTGCCAGTATCCGGGGATCGAATAAACAAGTCAGCGCCGGAAATCGAACCAGAGTCCTATCGCACCCACAATTCAGTCTTCCAACCGAGTTTCGGTCGGAAGTTAAAAATGATTACTTTTCAAATAATTCTGACTCAAGTTGAATAAACAAAATGTCAGACAAATCGATTTGAAAAATTTCCGAATTGTACAGAAACTCCTAGCAGCTTCAACCTGGGAGTCAGGAGTTCACAATAAAATTGAAAATTGGAACATTATTTTTTACTGTATGAGAAATTGAGAAGCATAAACACTTGCCTTAGCACCAAGAGGGGTACATAAAATTCTGTAGTGACAGAGTGAATTAAAAAAATCACTATCAATTCTGTAGTGATAGAGTGAATTAAAAAAACACTATTTGCTGTACAAATTTAACTAAATAAAAACACAAAGCTAGATAGTTTAGCAGCATAATCCGAAAGTTACGTTGGCAAAAGGAATGATACTTGTACGAAATTCGATTATACCGCTAAACTATCCAGCTTTGTGTTTTTATTTAGTTAATATATCCGAATCTGTTCGTGCTTTTACGAATTTAACTATTTAAAGACGAAATAAATTCACTTTGAACGGAAAACAAATGCATAATGATTTATGCTTCGGTCGCCAACCCAGTTTCGTATATGGAGTATTTATTTATATATATATATATTATATATTGATTATTTCGTGAAACAAAATGACAATCCATCGTCCATCCTGGCAAACGCACTTAACTATAATCGCTCCTTAAGATAAACCGTAATGCTCGGTTCACACGATGAATTATTTTGCGTTAAGCTCCATTGGAATGCCTTTTTGTTTGGATCTAATGCGCGCATGCGATGTAAGATTTCAGGCTCGTGTCACGTATACAGTATTCTTCCCCCCCCCCAATCAACTGTAGTCAACCGCACTACAGGCGTTACGTATACTCCTCATGGTGTTAAAGCACTTTGCGAGGGGTCACGACCGGGATCGAACCCAAGACCGCCGAGCCACAGTCAGGATGCCATACGATGAATTAGAAAACAAGCAGAACGATTGAAGAGAAATGGACGTTGTTGCCGACGTCCAACTGCTCCCAATTTCTGAGCACCTGGATTTTTAAATTTTTTTTTTATTAAGGGGCATACCCCGTCACTCCCCCTCCTAATGAGAGGGAGGAACCCGGCCAACCCCAAGCCTGGACAAATCCAGCGGCTATAAGGGATTAAAGGAGATTATCTCGCGGAAGAAATTGAGTTGTAGCAATCTTAAATGTGAGTTAATCCTCAGAGGTTTATAATAAAAATTAGCCATTTATAATTTTTTTCCAGATTGTCTTATTTTTTTGTGGTTGAATTGTTACCAATTGGAGGCTGGCGTGATGATTCAACACTTAGCCACTCTGCTGTGGTACCAGACACCAAAGGTGCTACTGGTGAATACAGGTATACAGGTACTCATGAAAAATTATTAAAGTTTTATACACATTTTAAAAGATGAAATTGAAATTTTATAGTCGAGTACGATTAATTATAATTTTTGTTTACTTAAAGTAAAGATTTTTTCTCTCCTCAACCTCAATAACCTCTCTGGCTTATTTATCATGTCCTTAATTCTTTTCGCATAACAACTTGCGACTTACTTATTGAAATGGTGCTTGATTGCTTTACGGTCATGAACAACAAGAAACTTGACTCAAACGATCAGGAACGGTGATTACTAGGTAACCGTCGTTCTTTGGTGTCACTATCGCTAGCCTACGTGGTTGGGAAACTAGGTAAACAAACACAAAATAATAAAAGTGAGGACGGCTCTCTCCTTTGGAGAGAGGTCTGGGAGACGTAGAATTTATTTTCGTAATTTTTGTGATGTTGGTTTATTTTTATTTTGCCGTGAATAACCTTTAACATCACGAAATCTGGTCAGACTTTAAGCGCTTTTGTCTGAGGATGTAAAAATGGCGCAGGTGTGCGAATGATAAATTGATAAATTGAATTTTTTTTGTGGCCAATCTACTGTAGTCAACCGCACTACAGGCGTTACGTCCCCTAATTGTGCTTAGGTACTATGCGAGGGGAACGACGTACCAGTACCCCGAGATCGAAATTTTTCGAGAGCCCGCGCCGGGAATCGAACCCGGGACCGCCGAGCCACAGTCAGTCGCTAAACCAACTG
>JAQGBY010002008.1:0-25402 GCA_034698785.1 Mycogona germanica | reverse complement strand
GAAGGACATACAAGTAAATGGTTCAGGAGCTGCATTGTAGTTGTGACTCGTACTTCAATTCCTATGTTGTGTGTGTTGACAGTGGAATAGCCTTAATGAGTCACGTCAAAGGCCTGTTAGGATAGGGTAACCATACCTTTGTCCTTAACTATCCACTTAACTTTGTACTTTTCTGTGCACACGTACTGAAACATCGTATAAAATCGACATGAGCTCGATTTCGCAAGAGGATATGAAGACGCGTTCTATTGCAAAACTTCTAATAAGTTACTGTTTTCACGATAAAAAAAGACTAGCTGTTCTCGATTTGTGTAATATGGTTGGTTTGCGGTCACCTTTATTTGGCGTGCAGCGAATTTCTTATAACATTTTATTTAACTTTATGCTCCGCATTTTTTTGTAATACACCTTTCATTTGGTCTCATCGAAAATTGGCCCACAAAAACAAACCGGGAAAGAAATATTACCGACGCAGCAAAAAGTTGAGTGGAACAAAATATTGATTTAGTGGAACCAACAGAATTTCTTCATCCATGACTAACAACTGACTGTTGTTTTCCAGTCAGCTTTTTATTTTATTTCTAAAGTCAATTCACAAAAATAATAATAAGCATACCACTGTCTAATTCTGAAAACGAATTGTTTATTAAGGTTGCAGCTTATTTTGTGATCTTTAAAATTTAGACTACAGTAGATACAATAAATCTTTTAAATTCATGTTTTTTTTACATAATATAAAAATAGGTAGTGTCACCAATAATCATTCCAAATAGAGTATTTCACTAATAGTACATTGGCATTTTTGTTGCTTCATAAATCCATTACTAACATTTCTGACGTCATTATGCGGTAGTGATGGGAACAATAACGATTGACTAACTCATTGTTCGAAGGAATAAAAAACTGACGGTAATCAGTAGATTTGAAAATGACGATTTCAAACAAAGCTTGTCATTGACTGATCGGTATTACGAACGTGTTGTGGGTTCACCTATTGCGTTTCACTTTTTAGTTCATATCCGGGAAGTCCTACCGCTCATTCGAATAAACGAATCTGCTTCCATTTCTTTGGTTAAATAAATTCTTCCAGATTACGTAGGACTTCAGGATGAGTCACTCTGTGATGAAATCCGGGATATCCTACAGCATTTTTGCTTTGTCTTTATTTCATTGGTTTGCGAATTTAGATACAGTGTACATGAACTTTTAATTCGACTATTCTCGCTTATGCAGGGTGTGTCACTTTCTGTGATCAATACACGACTTTATACGGGCTCATCTACTGCTTTTGTGCGCCTGGAAAAACCGAATTAACATGGCATACAAAATTTATTTTTTTGATACTTCCAATTTCCAGTTCGTACGTTCCGAGCGTTACGAGTTGCTTTTCTGGAGAGTTCGAAAAAGTGTTGATTGTCTGGATCACCAGGCGTTAAAAATAAAAGTTTAAAAAAGGGAACAGCACATCGCGCCTGCCGGAAATACTGTTGGCAGGCAATTTCCTACCAACACTTGTGAGTGAGAGAGAGCCAAATTTATGCGGTTTGGAGCGCGGCGCTGCCACAGAACCGGCTTCGGGTCTGTAACTGCGTAACACATAAATGTATGCTCACATAAAGCATTGGCGACATTAGCTGCGTGTTCGATTTTCTCCACCGGTATGCGTCTTGTTATGTTCAAGTTTGTATGTCTTGTATACATGCACTTGCAGTCGGCATTTCATTTTGTGCAGATTTGGTGTCCTGATTTGTAGCGAAGGATAAAATTCCTTCGGTCATCTCGTTGTAGCCTAGCCGGTTAAGACGGACTCGTGGTGCGACGGTCCTGGGTTCGATTCCCGGCGCGGGCACTCTTGTTAAAAGGAGGTGTCATGTGGTTGCGAGGTAGCGCGTTCGCCTCAAAAATCCGTGATCGCGGTGTCGATTCCGGCCGACACCTTCGGAATTTTTCGGGCGAGAGAAATTCCTACGCACGCCTTCTTTCGTAATGGAAGTAAAGCCGTGGGAGCCGTGCCTGTACGATGTCAGGTACACGTTAAAGATCCCTACCTAGGTAGCTTATACTAAGCCTGAGCTAGGCAAAATTACCAGGTCGCCTCCTGGGGGGTTCTAGTTCTAGTTTTGGACCTCCTTAACAAAATCTCAGAGACAATAGGGGTGCCCGCTCTCTTGGGGACTGTTTGTGGGTACATATTGTAATTGTAATTGAGGTCCGGATAATCGAGACTACTACTGTACATGTTTAGGGTTTATTTGAAGTTAAATAAACCAAGATTTTTACTGTATTTCTTATCCGGATCCACAACTCTTTCCACTAAGGCTCTTTGCTCTCAGTCGCGCCTTGAGACTCAAAAGAAAGAAAAAGAAACGCCTCTTCCAGCGCGCGCGATAATCGCGAGCGATTATGTGGACGGAATTTTTCGCCTGTTCTGGGGGGATGGGGGGGGGGGTGAAGGGTAAAAATAATCGATAGACGCGTGGGGTTATTTGATGGAGACGAGATGGAGGTAATGGTGAGAAGTGGGGGGGAGGATGGAGAGATAGCGAGAGAACGGTACTCATCAGGGTTACAGTTATAAGCGGAACATCGGGGCGCGAATATATCGCATCCCTGACACCCATATCGCCGATCGATAAAGAGGATACGGTGATGGTGGTGGTGGTGGTGGGGGTTACAGCGGATATATATAATAGGATGGATGGCTGGGGTGGAACCAGCGACCGCGATGCCAATTTCTTTAGATTATTAGAAAAGGGGTGTACGCGAAACGCGAGAAAAACTTGATTTCGATGTGCCCCGGGGGGGGGGGGGAGATATGGACCATGATCACCCAGAGTCCCTACGACATGGAGGGTGGCGGTAGGTACAGGAATTGGGAGGGGAGGAGGATGATCGGCGCTAGGAAAACCATTACGTGAGCGATCAAACTAGCAAGTGCAGCCGCGGCGAAAAAAAAAGAAGATAAAATTCGGTTAGCAACTCTCGAGATGAAAGGTTTAAAAAACGATCGGACGATACCAAGTGAAAAATTTCTAAAAAAAAATACGGGGCACGTACAACATAATCTGGCCGTAATTGTAACCCGTAATTGTATTTTAGACATTTCAGGGACAAAGTCACGAAGCGTATTCTCAAACACGGGAAGAATTTTTCTACATTTCAGTCGGGTGTAACGCTAAAATTAAAAATGCTCGTTAAATATTCGAACTGCTACAGGGTGTGTGTGTACCATTTTTTCTCATCTAACTTATCCGTTCTTTCGAAACTTGTTCTTTTTTCCCCTCCCCTGCACTTGAATCTAATATGGTGACCCACATACAGTGAACGTGAGATATGTGCGACAGCTGACTCCCTTCAAACGAGGGCCATTTGCTTTTTTGGCCTCCCCCGCAGGGCTATTATCTGTCGTCTCTGCTTATACGTAGGCAGAGATGTTTACCGGGTCGGATAAACTCCGGAGAACCTCATGTGGGGTCTCGGTGTGTGATGGTTAGCGTCGAACCGTGATCGTGGGTTCGATTCCCGACCAAGACCCTCGGAATTTTTCGGACGAGAGAAATTCCTACGCACGCCTTCCTTCGGAAATGGAAGTTAAGCCGTGGGATCCGTGCCTGTACGATTTCAGGTACACGTTAAAGATCCCTACCTAGGTAGCTAAGCCTGAGCTAGGAAAAATTACCAGGTCGCTCCTGGTGGGAGGGGGATTAGAGCGAACTCCTTAACAAATATCTCAGAGGTTTCTTTAGACGAAATATTCCAGAGAGTTTGAAGTTACTGTTATTTTTCATTCTTCCGACTGAATTTGTTTCGCTGAGCCAATGCCACGGTCCGTACAAGCTCATCTTGAGTTGCTAGAGATTTCAAATATGCTTGAGATTGGGGCAAATCGTCCTTTTGAGATCGTGTCCATCGCAGGCGATACAAATCACGTGCTCGAATCTTATTAAAAGTCATACGTGCCCTCTCAAGCATAATTGAGATGGATGAATCGTCATTCGAGAACGCCTCGTGTTTTCTTGTCGAAGCACGGACGAGCGGCACGTGCAGATTCTGTTCAATGTCTAAACGCACCTTGCTAAGTATGCTTGGAATAAGCATACTTGCTACTTGGCCCGTGTGACTAGGGTATTAGTGAAATTTGGTAGGAGGGGCAATCACACAACACATGCGAGCTATGCAGGAAAGTTTCGGTTTCGGCTCGCTTGGCAAGACACGGGTTTAGCATCGGTCTGTGCGCATTAGTAGTTGGTGCCCTCTGGTGGCGTTCCACACAATCACTTTGCGGGTTGCAATCAAGATCCAGAGATTGTTGATCGAATAACTCACCGAACAGCACGCCACCTAGTGATAATGCGTCCATAAACAGTTTGCGAAACAGTTGATGGAAACAAAAAAAAAAAAAAAAAAAAAGAACATGTATTCGTATAAAAGGGCTAATGAAGTCATGGGAAATATGTATCCAATTGGTGTAACATTTTGCCAAATGTGTGCGTGCTACAAATTAAAATCTACATTTTTTTTGGAAAAATAATCTTGAAAAAAACGATAAAGTCGAATGAGATTTACTATTATATAATTAGAACTTGTAATTGCGAAAAATACAGCGTTTCGGTCGGTCCAGTGCTTATGGCGGTCGAGGGATCCGGTGTTCAACTCCCGGTCTGTTCGAAACTATTTTTACGGCAAACTGAAATGACGACAGCTACGACATATTCACAAGCCCTTCAATATCGATGTTCACAGTGAGGAGGTCTCAGTTGGATGTTGTGAACCAACGTCGGGATATTTTTGTTACTGAGCCAAAATGACGATTAGGAATGCCGGGGGAAAAGCGAAATAGAGATTGTAGGGGGGGGGGATGTGCTGGTGGGGAATGGTGGTGCAAGAGCACAACGAACGGGGAATTTGAACTTGGCCAAGCATCGATCGAAACTGTGTGTACACGGATCCTTGCTCGGATAACTCACTGGTTGGCCAATTATGTACACATCAGTTTCGACGTCTCTCGCATGAGTGTGCACAAATAGATAAGGGCTGGCAAGCCAGTGTTATTCAAATAAGATGTGGGAACTAAATCCAACTATCCGGGCTCTGTGGTCTATCTGGTGCCATCCAGTTAATTATAATGACATCTATCTTTTTTCTATACCGAAGGATATGCCGTACATTCGCAAAGTGACGGCTCGCATTAAAGCTGGTGCTGGCCAAAGATATGTGTGCTCTAGAGCGCATGAGTCAGTTCTTGAGGCGTCCACCAAAAAAGTTGGTTTCATCAGTTGCTCGTACATCGGAACTAGCGACATCCCCAATATAAGGCGGCTCGGGGCGCATCAACTCCAAAAGAGTTTGCCAGATGCAGCGTTTTTTCGAAGAGAATTTTTAACAAGTGAACAATTTTATCCTGAACGGCAAATTTTTAAACTAGTCCAAAAAAGGACGACTCGATTTGCTGAATGAAGCCTGAGTATATTGTACTTTGTATACTGTACATGTATTTAGTTGGTCGCGTGTGATTTTAATATGTTGAAAAGCAAAAGCGTGGCAGCTGAATTATCATGAGAATGAATTTACGGTGGCAGCTATAGAATATGACGAGAAGAGAACGCCGCGAACTGGATTCAGTTTATCCGTGTAAGCCCTCAATGGAATCTAGGTCATTATATACAGTGTACATGTATAATGTGATATACTCGTTTGTATGGGATGGTCACGCTGGCTTCGCACACTCAAGTCGAACAGATAATCTGGTTTAACTTCTGTTAGATTTTCGGTGGAAAACTACCAAAGACAAAATAAACGGTGCGCAGCACGCAAAGTCGGATATATAATTAAGAACCAAGAAAGCTAAATTACAATTACAATATGTACCCACAAGCAGCCACCAAGAGAGAGGCATATGGCGGGGGCCGAACGACCAGTTGTATCTGATATATTTGTTAAGGAGGTCCAGAGGTTAAGGATGTTCTGAACTACAAGACTTATATAGAATCTATCAGAAGTTTAAGAGACTCAGTTGCTATTAAAAATAAGATGAACCCGGATTAGGGCGCTTCAGTCGTAGGTGCAGCCAATTCTGTACACAAAAAAAATGTACCTTCACATCTGGCGCTGATGTGGGCCCTGTCTGCCTAAACCAGCGATAAAACGAGACACAATCGCAATAGAATTTTATCACAAAAGTTATTGAGACCGGAATTGCAGACTATATTATGGGATTTTAATTATTTTCCATGCGCCACCCCTCTTGTAACGCGGGTTGAAGGTCTAATCTAAAACTGGCAGTTCAGAAATATTCATGTATTTTTACATTCAATTATAAGATTTATTTTTAAACACATCTCACCGTACGGAATTAACACAGTCACCATCCAAGGACCAAAGACAGGTCGTCATATGATCCGCTTTTTCCGGATGTGAGTGAGGGATGACTGTCAAAGTAGTCATCAGATAAAGAGCCTGACTCAGCATTCGGCCCAGAAATGTGATATATGGGTTCGGATACCCGTGACCCGCTATTTCCTGGATGTGATGCATGACTCTGTGAATCCATATCTTGAATGACTCTGCACTCGACCCAGAAATCTGATTTTGTGTGTTCAAATCCCATCTGAGCGATACATTTTATAAAAGATTAATTTACTTGTGTTCAAAATTTCGTTAGGACGATAGACTTCAATAGTTTCTATTCGGATGAAAAATGGGATTGTGGAAAAACCAAGCCTGGGTTGACCGATTTAATTGATCGATCAATTAAATTACATGTACCTATAAAAGTACATAATTTTCAGCCCATAAACCAGATTGTGTTCAGAGATGGATCTATGACACAGAATCAAATTGCGGTATGTGGTTCTGGGTTCGAATACCGGCTCTGGTGAAAATTGATTGCTGAATCTATTTTTTCTCATTCAGCACAGATGATGTACATGTACGATTAGAATCCGGCATTGGAAAACATTTCTGAATCTTTTTTTACATTCATGAATGCCTATTTAGTTGCACTAAAGATATTTTTGGCATCGACCAACACGGTTTCCCAACTAGGACTACAAAACCCCTTCAGTCACAAAGTGGGTGCCCGATTAGATAGACAGGTTCGTCATGGTCTATCTATAACCCGCTCACCGACAAGTTCAGTGTTAAAACAATATGCTAGGTTCGAGGTTTTGTTGCTGGCGCTCTTCCTTTCGGCCAAATCTATTGTTGGACTTCGGTTGGCAACAAGTTCCAGCCGCACGACGGCGATACGTGACTTACCATCCCAGATCGTAGAAAATGTTACCCTGCAAATTCATATGCTGCCCTGGTCCCCTCTCCACGACATAAGCACAGCCCTTGCCAACCTTGAAACAATAAGTAGTTTGCCTCGGTCGGTACAGCAATAGACGTGCAAGGTTGAAACGCTCCGTTTGACAAATGCTATTTTTGAAAGTTGACTTGGGTGGAACCAAAAGATGCGAACGTATTGTATTCATGTATGGGGGAACTAACAGATTCGGTTTATCCGAACCTGTACGTGCAAATACAGGTACGAGTTCGTTCGAATAAAATAGTAATCTAATACAATTCAGGAAACCACACTTGATTTTTTAAGTCGGCTCACTGCAATAACCATTCAGATTGAACACTTATTTCCGTGCGAATTGTTTTAAGCGTTATGCTATCCGATAATAAACCTAAATTGTTAAAATTGATCCAAAGACCGAGGGATAATTTCGAGATTGTTAAACCTATGAACACAATTGGCACACAGCTATTGGCAACGACTATTTATAGTCAAGTCATTAAGATCGCTGAAGGAGTTAGGAGGAATTTTGTAGAGAAGAGGAATTTTGACAGCTTAGAATTTCAAAATCAGTAACTCATATTCCCCAAAAAAAGATTTACCGGTCTTTTATCAGACACGCTATAAAGTACTGTTTTTTACAATCTTTTTAAACATGTTCTACCAATATAGAATTTTCCCCCCATGTTCCCATCAATCTTGATCCGTGTCTTAATATTTCAATGGCAACCCTTTTTCGTGAATTCGACAATACAAAAAATTTTCACACACTATTTTTGTTTAAAGATTTTTTAGAAAACAAAGTTTATATTTGTCTCCAAATTACAATTGGTTTTTTATTTTTACAGATTCTACACATTTTCTCAGTACTATTAAAAAGTTACAAAGCTAATAATGGAAGGGGGAGAGCTAATGCAAACCAACGATCCGGCATTAGTTTGCAAAAAAACACGCCAACAAAGAGGCAACAAAAACACAGAAATGATGCAACTGATTGTCAATAATTGCACTTGACATAGAAAAAAGGCCAAATTAAAATAGCCGCCTTGCACCTAAGTATTAGTTGTCGAAATTACATATCGACGTTTGAGTCATAAACACAATAGTATAACTGAACGCAAAAGAAAAACATTGTATCCCAACTCTACGAATACATAAATTTTATCTCTCCATAAATTTGATATTAGAAGAATTGTCATTCAAATTCGTGCATTGCCTAGAACTGGAGAAATAAAATAAAAACACCCACATTTCAAGAAGGCTTTAGCGGACGGACTAATAAATAAATTAGGAAATCTTTCGAAAGTTGGGTCACATTGTTTTTCATTTTCGTAAGCATAAAACACACAAATAGTTCATTGGTAGAGAAGATCACACGGGACAAACAAATATAACTTAGATCTCGAGTAAATAAAAAAAATAGGATTCTTTTAAAACTGTGCACGATTATAATCATCTTCATCATCATAATTTCTCATGTACACCGGTGTATATAAGCCTACACACAATTTATTTACAAAGTAAATAGGTTTTTATCCCCCATCAATTGGGTATGGCTATACACACAAATCCTTACGGATTTAACATTCATTTAACTGAATCATCAGCCCCAAATATTTATATAATTATATACTGTATTTGTCAATTTTATGTCGGCTGATGGCTGTACAAACCTTTTGTTATACAAAAAGGGTAGGAACAACGACATCAATTGTAGGGGAAGGTCTATTTCTGTCGACCAAAAATTGCCCTTATTTAAAATGGAAGGCCCTAGTTATTCTAGTTGTCTTTGCTAGAGTAATATACGCATCGACCTTGTAAGCATATTTATCCAAATATAGAAATGGCAGTTCGACAGTCGACGTAGTGCAACAAACAGATAAATAGTAATCGTTTAATACACGAGAATTAAATTGATGGACGACAATCTGAGAACTGCCACAAGTGTCTTTGAACGGAAACTAACTATTGTTGTCCATCAATTTAATTCTCGTTTATTATATTGAATACTACAATCGGCTTCTACCATCTCCCTATTTGGAGTAATCGTTTAGCTCAAAAGTTTCCCTAGCCCCGCCCCTATATCACGTCAAACTTTAAAAATTCGTTTTGGCGCACCACGGATTAAGATAACAGATTCCAATTGTACACCAAGTGCGCAGGGTTTGCAATAGAGGGCGCTCTACCTGAAACGCCTTGCCAATGTCACCTATTGACTTATTTTCACAAAAAATAAATTGAAGGCTAGTTTCGAAAACGAAAAATTAAGATAGTGTTCTTAATTATGATAGAAAACTGCAATTTACACAATGACGTTTTGCACGAATTGCTCTATTTAATTTCTAGACACATTTAAACTGAGCTTATATGAATTTAAACAAGTTTTCTTTTTAGACCACAAACAGAATGTCAATTCCATGAAGTAAAAAAGCTTCACCGGTCCTCCAAATTCTGACCACGAAAGTCATCTTAATTTTCGAAATACAATTACTCAATCTGTTATCTTGTCACCGTGGCACCTCAAATTAAAACATACACCAACAAGGAATGAGACGATAGCACGGCACAAGGACAATAACAATTCTGGTTTGAGAACCAGACGTTAAACCCGGACTGAGAAGGCACCAGACAGTTAAAAAGGGTCTGGATGGGACGACTACACAAAAAAGGATAATTATGCAGGCAATGGTTGATTAAAAAAACACATCTACAATATTTTCAGAATAAAATAGGGACACTAGACACGCTACACACTAGCAAGTATACGTATACAGATAACTGGAAATCTTTTAGTGACGAGCAGCTACACATTCACTGCTTCAACTTTTATCTTCCATTACCCCCTTCTTTCGCGATAACATAGGCAAACGATTACTGGCCGCCAGCACAGAAAACTTAAGATAGCACACACGTAGCATCGTTTTGTCTCCAACTGAATTGGTATGAGCGCAAGAAAACCCCAGAAACTTTATTCAAATAAATAATTAAACGGCTAAAAAAAAGTAGAATTTAGAATATAGGTTATTCATGTACCGTGAACTTGTCATTTTATTTTGGGAGAAGGAGAATGTAGAAGGAAATCGCCAATCAACGACAAAAAATATTGAACTGAATTCATTCGTTCCGATTCGACCATTTCAATCTAATCTAAGTCAGGCACCTTGCCAACCCAAGTTGCAGACAAATCGATACACTTCGCACGCAAATATAGAATCACCCACACATCATAATTAGCCTTTTTTCCCCCTCCCAAACACACAAAAAGGACAATTAATTGTGCGCCAGATACTTATAAATATCCATACACAAGCAATACAAATGACGTGATGAGCGAATTTTTAAGGCAACGTTTACGCGACATAAGTTCAGCCCCCACACTTTATTCAGGTGATTGCGCATAAAAAACTGATTACCTAGTGTGGGGGATATTTCGATATCGCTATCGTGTGCCCGACACGTCAACAAAATAGCTATACAAGTACAGATATAAAGGGTGTCCTAAATGCCTCCACATCTAGGTGCACTTTATTTTCAAGTGAGATACAGAAATGCCATTGACGCCTGACTAGCGAATCTAAATCATGATTCGCTGGTCACGCATCAATTTTGTCATTTCTGCGTTTCACCTGTAGGAGAGGAAAGTTGTTCCTGTGTGTGTGTGTGTGTGTGTGTGGACCTTTGGGACACCCCTGTATATATTTTAAAATTTTCGCCGCGTGGTGTAACAGGATTCTGATCCACTGTTTACACCAGATAGCAACCCCCCTTTGCGATTATCCACCACATAACCCACGTCATACGAGTAAAAGGCATTTTGTTTCTTGGACCGTCTGGCCACTCTCGCTCGCTCGGTTGTCTCAGCCAAGCCGACCAACGTTTATTGTTGGTTGTTTTTATATTTTTGGAAGCATGATTCGTATCGGACAGGGTGGCCTCTCTCGCAGCTGACTTATAAATATCCGGGACTGTTCAGCTGCTCATAAGAACAAGAACAGATATGCAATTGTGCTCCTGATTAACTAGTCAGGTAGGTGCGCAGAAGAGCTTTTGACTTTATAAAAATATAGATTTCCGGATATGTGATCAGTCGGGTTCAGAAACAAATAAATGAACATCCAAATCATGTTCCAACTAATCTACTTTCAATTTAGCGTCCCCAATGTGACAAAATAAATCTTACGTTTTTGAGCTGCCCGATTGTCGTCCACACAATTTTTAAAAAAAGAAAGACGTTTTTTCAAAACCTCCGGGAACTTTATACCCACTGCGAGAGCCCACCGTGCCCTTTACCCCATCGCCACACATGGAGATAAGACTTTAGGAATTGGGTGGGAGGATAAAAAACTATCGAGGCCTCTGGAAGGGATGAGGGGGGATAAAAAACTACACTACCAGGTAAGACTTTGAGATAAGACTTTGGGAGGTGGGGTATATACTTTTCTAGAGAGGTGGAGGAGGGGTCGATGCCGCCGGCTATATATCTGAGTTGGATGCTGAGGACGAGGAGCTGTTGTTGCCACAAGCGCCACTGCTGCCCACCCGCAGGATTGACAATATTTCGCGCAGGTTCTTAATGGTGAAGTCTGGCTGGGGCTGAGGCCCATCGCCCAGCCCGTCACAGGCCATGACCATGGCCTGTGGCAGGGGCATCCAGATGGTGGCCGCCACGCCAGCGTTAAGTCCGCCCTGGATGTCCGTAGCCAGCATGTCGCCCACCATGACGCACTCGTGCGGCTCCACGTCCAGCACGGAGAAGGCCAGCTGAAAGATAGAGGCGCAAGGCTTCTGCTCGGCGTAATCCCCGCCCACTAGGATGGCGTCGAACATGGACGCGGCGCCCAGGTGTGTCACCTTCTCCCACTGGGCGCTGGACGGACCGTTGGTGATGAGACCGAGCTTGTAGCGAGGCCGCAGCTGGGTCAGCAGGTCCACCACGTCTGGCTCGAAGCGGATGTGCGCGAAGCGGGCACTCTTCCACAGTGGGTAAACGTCGGGGGCCAGCTCGGCGCGCTCTGGACCCAGGGCGAACGCCCAGAGTAGCGTGCGCCAACTGTCCAGGTCGGTGCGATCTTTGACCGGGTCCTCGGGGTTGACACGCAGGCACTGGTAAAACGTGTCCACCGCGAGCTTGGCGTGCTTCTCGGGCACGTCGCGGGAGCACAAATAAGTCAGAGCCTGGAAATAGTCGAGCGGGAGAACTTTTTGTCAGCCACAGTAGGGATTGTTTTTATTTTTTGCTTTTCTTACACACATTGTACAGCTCTTTAGCGAGCAAACCATAAGAACATGGACTGCCATCAAATAGTTCGATATCAAAGATTAAACAATGGAGATTTGCAGACGTTTTGTGCCCATTACGAACAGACTAGGGTTGGAAAGTCTTTTTAAAAAGAGGAACTGGAGATTTTGTTAGCTCGCCAATGTTAAAAACCTATTTTAAGTACTATTTTTAATCATCGATTGAGTACAGTAGCATGAAGTAATACTTTTAAATTATTTTCAAAATCAGAAATCTGAACAATTCAAGAGAGTTGGCCTTCAAATTTTTGAGAAATGTCAACATTGAGTTATCGCTTCCACATCCAGCCCTCCCAGTTAGAAAGTTTGTTTTGGCACACAAAACTTCGGCAGTTCCTCCTTGCAGGATAAACATGGCACAAAATTCAGTTTGCGAAAAAGAAAATAAAAAGTAAAAACTAAACAAGACTTGTAATATTATAAATATATTAAGATTAGGGTCACTGGGTAACCTACTGTAACCTTTAGTAGGGAGGAGAGTGGGAGATACGGTTTTCTAGAAAGATTCCATCCGGTGGTTTTCGGCGGGCGCACAAAAACAAAAGTGTCACCACAGCCGTAATGAGTTTCTGGGAATGGCTATTTGCGAACACAAAATACAGGAACAACAAATGAAAAAATAACTGCTCGCCCAACTGCTATTTTTACCAAGAAACCAGCAGGGAGCCCCGCACGGGGTTGTTCTGCACAAACAAAACCACCGGAATATACAGGTATGTAAAATGTTGTAGCGTATCGTTACCCAGAAAAGGCGATGCGTCCTTTATATTCAAGTAGGGGAGGGAACAAATCTAAATTTAAGATAACATGCATCAGCTTTCATGTTTGAAGGCGAAAAAAACAAGGATTAATGACACACTCAAAATGTAACGACAAGTGGCAAATGAAATTAAGAGCTGTAAATAAAGGCAAATAAAAAATAAGATTATGGATTATTATAAAAGTTGCTAGGAACATCCCCAAACCTAGCGCCTACACGAAGCCCCAATTTTTAAAAATTTATGTTCACCGTGGTCGTTTCACGATAAAATGTTGTACCTGCGTTTTTTTGCGACACTTGCCAGCCAAATATTGGTGGTGGTCGGTGAGGTTCAACACATTTCTAAAGCTGGAATTAATACATTTCGGATTATTGAGGCAATTGGCAAACAGTCAGTGTCCATTCGAAGGTGATTTTTATTATTCATCATCACAACAAAAAGGAAGACATTTGGAAAAAACTATCACTCAAATCATAATAAAAGTGCACATTTAGGCAACTGCGCATAGCAACATGAATGTGATCAATTGTCTGCCAAAAAAAAAGTCAAGTTGATTAGGATGAATGTTTATCAGTTATCCAGAGAGCTAGGACATTTGCTTGATGTGGACAGGACAAACAAAAAAGTACACATTTTGAACAAATAAATACCGTCACAATTGGTTGTTTCTGCAATTTTTGTTGTCTTTCCTAAACGATAAAAATGATTAGACAACGTTTCATGAGTCGACCAAATGCCACATAGTGCAATAAACTTCAGTCTGCCACTAATTTCGCCAGAGCAAAAAAAACCATAATATTTATTATGAAAACCTTCCATGACGACAAAAAGGCTTGAGAAATCCGCTCATTAGAGAAGTGTGTGTGCACTGGTTTTTCGTCCAGTTGAGCAACGTTTATCTTTTTAGTTTCCTGGAAAAGATCCAAGGACGAAGAGGCAGTCTGCCTGTCGGTATGTGTACGTGTGAGATGTATTTCACAGTAATGACGAAATATTTCGTGGTAGAAAAAAAAGCACACAAAAAAAGGAAACTGGTGAACATGCACACCAAGTTACCAAAAGTATTCTGTCACATGCTCATTCACTCAACATCGAACCATTCTCATTGATTGATTATTACTACACAAATCGAAGACATTTCAACGTATTTTTTATTATTAATCGAGCTAGCTGCCCTGTCGCCAATTACAAACATCAATTTAACCAACGCCAGATTCGTATAGTCTCTCACATCACAGTCAACCATTTTTAAAGGCAACAATTTTTTTTCATGTACTCCAATCTCAAAAAGGCATTCTTTGTACAATACAAAACATAAGACATTCATGAAACACTGCATAAACCGTTGAACAAATAAGTGTACATGTAATCGATTCACTTTTTCAAACGTACAGTTACCAAAATATTTTATTTTCGCAGGTCGTGTCTGCATGTTTGTGGTGAAATATTTTGCCGTACAACATTCATATTTCTCTTTTCTAGTCTCAGACTAAATCATGGTTCCATTGTTTCGTGGCGATAGTTTTTAAAAATGGCTTTCGGTTTTGAGAGTGTGTGTCATAAGATTTCACAGACAAAACCGGTACCCACTTTTGTGTGTACTCGTCAATGGGGATACAGCGTGAAGTAATTCCAAAATGAACCAGACACATTGTATGGCCGAAACAAGTTAAACCACTTGCAATCGGACATTTCGGTATTATTAATTGGTATGCCTGAAGCTCAACCGGCAAGGCGCACCCGAATCAATTTGAAATTCAATTCAACGAGTTTGGCCGTGGGGATTTTTGCTTGATCAGATTGTTCTGGGCCTACACCATTCCCGAGTACACATTATCGGTGGGCAAAACACAAAATAAGATTCCAATTAAAATGGAATTACAAATAACTATTACAAGAACGTGATCATCATTCAGAACTAATTTTTGGTATTTCAATGAGGCCGACAACATATATAACAGAACCGCAAAGGTACTTTTTGATTTGTAACATATCGGTGGCTTCTTGCATTATGATGTCCGTTTTTATTATCAGTTTCAAGTAGACCTAGGCCCCCGTGTACAACTGAACGGTGTAGCATGACAGCGCAGTGGTGCTAAGCACCAAGTTTCAAGTACAGAGTGCAGAGGAAATAAAGAATCTCTGTGACAGGAGTCTGGAGCCTAACCTATTTTGATAAGTCTATTGGAATATGGAATCTATTAACTGATGGACCAAAGTTAACCGTAAATGTTTCGGCGGGAGGAAAGACCGAACAATGTTTCTCTTTTTTTTGGAGGGTATAAAAATAACCTTTACAATGGATCGATATCATACCAACATATATCCAAAAGACTAAACAAAAAAACAAGGCCAGTAATTCTGCGCCAACAGTTTCAAAGCAAGATAGCTATTTAGACAATTAAATGTATAAAATTGCATTCTGAAGCTTTCATGAACCAATAATATTTTGGATTCGTTTAAAGGTTACAAGAATGCTCCTAAGGGTTAGACCCAACCCTCTAAATCTTCTCAACGCCATGTCTAGCGAGTTTTTCCCACTGCATAATAGATACGTGCGTGCATGCACGCCTGTCCCATTGTACGGATGTCTTAGGTAGAAAAAAAATCGAAACTAGGATATGTCGAACACGATGAAAGGTGCACTTCTCAGTTTGGATACCAGCTTCGGCAATGACGTCAATGCTTATGTCAAACGAGCATTTTGGTGAGGCGAGGTGGGGATGGAGTAAGAGGAGGTGTAGAGTTGCGGTGCACCAAACGGTGGACACCGAGAAAACGGACTTAAAAAATTCTCCATCCGTCATTTGAGGACAATTTTGGTTCGGTTTGGTTCGGTTTTATTGGGTTGGTTGAATACGCGTCAGCCAGTGGCGCGACATTGGATTGGAGTATTGTATGACAGTAGTGGGTCGAGAGAGTTGGAACCACTTCGAGGTGGCACCAGCTGAACTGCACTAGAAATGCCTGCTGTACAGACTGAATTCATACTAGAAATTAGACTAATTGAATTTTCCCTTTATATACTCTGTGTATATTTATTTTATATATAAACTAGAAGGTTACAAATAGTAATTGTTTAAATTTTATGAATACTCGTCAGTCAGTCGCTAAACCAATTGGGCAACGACGAGTCGTACACTCGTATGAAATTTTGACCAAACATAAAACTTTGGAGTTTCATTCCCCACAAGCATACAATAATTTTTAGAGCAAAGTTGAAATTGTGTTTGTCTAAAGGTGCGTTCTACCATTTGCGAACCGCTGGGTCTAATGATGCGGCAATAATTTTTAGAGCCGACCACATCAAGATTTTGGCAAACATAATGATATGCAGATAGGATCGCGTCTATGGAAATTTCCTTGCCTTTATTGTTATTCCCTCTATTCATCCACTCGGGATTTTTGATGGTCAAGACTGAAGGCCGTTAACTGCGTCACCAGCTAAGAGATTATCGCTGATGAGAAATCATCAGCGTCGTACTAATCAGTCCCTCGGCACCAATGACAAAACAGAACGATTTTTTAAAAATAAAATTGAAAGCTTAGACCAAAAAAGTAACGTCTCGCCCCGATGAAAGGCAGCTCAATTAAACGTCTATTCTGAACGAGGATATTTGTTTAAAGGCCGTGAACCGATTGGCACAATTGCAGCACTGAAGGCTACACGAATCAAAATTACGTGTACAATCCACCAACTAAATATCTATCTTGGCAAAAGTTAATTATATTTTAAAACTAGGAAACCTTGGGATTTGAAAATTGAGGTTGCCCATATCGATACATGTACTACAATTAGAGCCGAAAGTTTCGATTTCGTGTCCTATATCATGGAGCGAAATATTTCCAAATTGCGATACATCTGTTCATGTACACAGTATCTGATCACTACCAGAAAAAACCAACCCCTTCTGACAGTATATTATCTAATAAGCTAGATCAAAATTCTCCCTCGACAGTATACGCAGGGATAATAATTACATCTGACCTACTTAAGGCACAGAGAAAAAGGTCTCCAAGGCTACCGTAATTAAGAAACAGTGAAGGTCCACTGAGGCCTGAGTATGTCAAATAGAAAACGCTAAGTGAAAAGTGATCGAAAATTACCACCGAAATCAAATACTTTTTGGGCAACACAATACGCCGTATCGCGCAACCGCCAGTACACCCATCAGTGATAATCAATAAATATCAAAATTTATTCCCTGCCACCAATCGCCACTCTTGACAGGCCAAATTTGGCTAAAAAATAAAATGAAGGAACACAGTTAGGTTACAGTTAAACGAATTAGTCAAAACTTATCTAAAAAATCTAGGAACAGAGATGCCCGTTCGGTCTGAAGAGGATACGTGTGTCAAGACAGTAGTTCAAGAACAAATAAGTTCCAGGGTTGAATACCGTATGAGCAGACCTTGAATACATCTCGTGACGTAACTGATGGGGTGGCTAAAAAAATGCAACCAATGCGACGCAAACCGACAAACACTATTTGGTTTACGAGTTAGAAAGACCAGATTAGCGATCCGTGGGGTAGAATTGGAGGGGGGAAATGAAGGGAGCGAAAACATTTTGTCTTCTCGAGTTTCAAACCCGCCATGCTCTTGGCTGTAGGTTGGAAAACGCAGCATCAAGAATTTGCAAACGAGACCCGTTTTTCACTGTAGCCTACAGAAAGGTGTATTTTTAGACTCCAGAGGGATGTTTGTTCAGGCTAGTAAGTAACCAGTGTGCGTGAAGGACAACACGAATGAATGAAAAATTCAAAGTGTGGCGAGGATCTAATTATTAGATCGATTATACTAGATTCGATTAGGCAGTTGTCTCTCCACTCTAATTACATTTGCATCGATTTCAAAGAGCTTTCCCAAAATAAATTGTTCAAAAAAGATGCTAATGTACAATGAATGTACCACTAAACCCTAAACCAAAACTCATCCGAAAAAATACTTTGTTGCCATTTGTTCAGCCGAGGGAACTGAACAATTTGGTGCTTCCCCAAAATTAATTTATGCACGGTGGGTCCAACTAAGATGCAGTGGTGTGACTGCAAACACGAGACAAACAAACTGATATGGGTATGGACAGGACTTGGCGAGTAACCACCCTAACTAGTGTGACCAGATCGCGCTAGATTAAAGCGCACCGACAATATCGAAAATAACATCACCCAATTCCACGCCTCAGGGTCGCCTCTCCAGACTCTAGTCACCGATTGTGAAACCAATCTCCGTGCTCCTATGCACACAGATAAAAAACCTATATCAGTCCCCAAAAAAAATTGCAACAATGTATATAGATTTGCTGACGGTGGGGTGATGATACACGCCACCGTGGCGCATTTAGATTAGCACAGTCATGCTCCACGCTCGAGGTGTATACGTGAACCTGTTGTCGTAACGCGGGGCTCTAAAACTAAATAATTGAACTTGCATTCGAATAATGAGATATTTTTTGGCACCGTGTTTATGAGTTTTACATAATATGACGACTTCGTATACCAAATTATTGCAGTTGCAAAATCACGAATTAGCAACTCGAATGAGTGAGATGGCAGTAAAAAGCACTGTAAGGCACAAATTGGCATTTGTTACTTTAGCAGGCAGCAATCTTAAATGACGCTTGAACGACCTTAATGTTTCAAAATTTGAAAAAAAAAACAATTATGGATTCCTAAATATCAAAATTCTCAACAAAAGACTAATTTATTTCATCATACAAATGATATTTTCTTGTTTTAAGTACTTCATTAACAAGAAATTGCAACTCCTGAAGTGTTTCATTAGCCTTTTTCAATACACACCCACTGAAAACTCAGGCAATTGATAAATTGTTTTACTGCGATTTGGGAAACTTTAGAACTAACGCTCCGAACAGTCACGTTGTCCCATGGCATGGGTCACTTACACTAAAGCGATAAGAGGAAAATTTCCCAACACCTCTGACGCATGACTTCCAATGATCGAAGATAGATTTCCAATAATAGCTCAAACATTTCTTAACAAAGAGGAAAACACTTCTTTGTAGCTCCAAACTAGCAAGGACAAATGAAATGTTATCTAATTAAGAGAAGGAAAATTTTCGCTTTTCCATGTCGTGTCTCGCTCCAAACCAGATATCTGATAAATTCAGAGGTCGAATCGATCACCAATGCCATAGGACAACTCTGAGGGACCGTTGTCCGATACAGCATTTTTTTCGTGACTGAACAAATGAGAAAAAAATGAACACTGGGGGTGGCACTGGCCAAACTACCATTATGAAATCAAATAAACTAGTCGACAATAAAATGGCATATAGAAAAACAATCACAACCAACTATGAATGATCACACTGCTCTTATCCTTACATAGACATACTGAAAAAACTAGGAACTACTAATTTGACGATAAAAATAAAAATGATATCGTTCATTTGAATAATGCCAGTTGGATAGTCTGAAGTTGACAATTAACCGCAATTACAAATTAAATTTTTCCAGGCGCCATATTGAAAGTACACTAATTCGCTGGATAAATTTGAAATGGTTATGGTTGCGGAACTTGCGTTCCTCGCAAAAAAATGTCTGAATTTGTTTAAATCATGCAAATGTACTAAAAGTGAAAAATTGATATTCTTTTTTAATTATTATGTTTTTCCAAACTCTCAAATGATAAATGGTTCAGCGCATTGCTGTCAATCTTTAGTCAAAGACAGACACAAATTACATCAATTAATTATATCACAAATTACATTTCAGACACCATCCGGCATTTGTCAAAAATTGTACACCTCCAATCACATTAGCAAAAAAGAAAATATTACAACTACGAGTCAATTTCTATTCACGTAAACGCAGCAATGTCCCTAGAGGGCAGGGGGTGGGTATTTTTCTGGAGATCATGGGAGAGCATGGTTGGCGGTAAAATGGCATTTGGTGGTAGGAGGGATGAAGTGATCATTTTAAAGGCACGCCGGTATCTTCCAAACTATTAAACGGAAAAGAAACTGAGGAGGGTTCAAAAATGAAAAACTGTTTACGGTGTGGTGCCGACAGCGTGCCTGAGCATCCGCGCCAGGTGCTTCATCTTGTGAGTGCCGCACATGCTCAGCGCGCCGTGCTCGTTGAGGGTGACCGCCGACTGGCCGTAACACTTGACCACGCAGCACAGGAAGTCCTCGTACGCAGTCTTGACACTGGCCTCCACCCCGCTCTCATCCACCCGGCACAAGGTGGCCACGATCTGGTCGGCCCAGCCGCTGGCCACTACAAACTCGCCTACCCATGGCATGGCCGGCAAGCAGCTGGACAGTGCCTGCATGCCAAGGTACCACGGCTCCTTCAGCTGGTCCCACACATGGTCATAGGTGGTGGCGATGGCTAGTGACGTGCCTATCGACGACTCCTCCACCGCAAACGCGTCCCACAGAAAGCGAACGGAGGCGCTGAGGAAGCGGTAGATTGCAGTCTCTGTGGACTTGACGCCGTCCAGGAAGCGGCGCAGTAGCAGCAGCCCCAGCGTGGCCATCTTGCCGCGCAACAGGAGCAGTGGAGCACCGCCACCTCTTCTTCCATTTCCGAGCCGGTCGATCTCTGGCAGCGCACGAAACAAGAATTTCAGATGGTTGAGCAGCTCCGGGTGGCTGTCCCGCACGCCGTCTGCCTCCAGCACCACTACGTTAGTAAGCACCGAACAGATGCCGGTCAATCTCGTCACCGCCTCTGTAGTCTCCAACTCTTCCTCGCCCACTTCCGGTGTGGCATCAGCTACCTCCGTCTCCAGAAAGGCGGGCCACAGGCTGGCAAATCGTTCGGCTAGCAGCTCGGGCACACGATGCTCTGACAGTACATTTCTGCCGCGGTCCTCCACGGAAAGGTGGCCAAGTCCCGGCAGGAGAAAGTGGAGGAAGGTGTCTGCGTCATGTTCACGAGTGTCCTGTCCTTCGATAGCGCCACCGATCACGTCCGACAGTTCTGGGTAGCGGACCAAGCTGACCAGGTAAGGCAGTATTTGGTAGACCTCCTCGCGTAGTGCGGCAGTCTCCTCAGCTAGCCAGGCGCCGGTTGCACGGACGGTGGCCAGCAGGAACAGACGCTCCATCTCGCTGGTGGGTTGACCAACGCCCCCAACTGTGGCACCCTGGCGCTCAGCCATCTGTCCCAGGAAGTGGAGGATGCCACCGAAAGCTGCAGTGATGGCCTGGTAAACGTAGTGGAGGGATTGCTCGTTGACTGTACGGCCGTCGTCCTGGATCAGGAAACGGATGGCGTGCTCCAGGATGACGAAGCAGGAGGCGGCCAGCTCGCTCTTGCGCATCACCTCTTCAAGGCTCTGGTCCTCCACAATCATACGCACCTCAACGCAACACAGCTGGACCAGCAGGAAAAACATGCGCTGCGAGCGGTCACCGCCGGTACCCAGTGCCCACGAAACACCAGTCTTCTCCACCAAGGTTGCGCAGAGCTTGAGGAGTGGTTCTCGCTGGCTGTCCGAGAGTTTGAAGCACAGGATGCCGAGCAGTTCACGGTGGAAATCCCCGTGCCACGGTTGCTGCGGGGTGGTCGGGTCGGTAGACGTTCGGATGGCCAGCTTGGGTGGGTAGGAGACCAGCACACCGCGGATGGCGTCGCACATGGTGAACTTGCGCTGGCTGCGCTCCTCCTCGACCAGCTGACGAGCCATGGCGTTAAGCAGCACGTGGAAAGAGTCTTGCTGGTGGCGCCAACTGGTGGACCCCATCCGGGTGACTACGCTGGAGATGACCGAGAACACCTGCTCGCGAAAGTTTCGTTGCTTGTCCTTTTCATCGGGGAGCTGGTCACCGGTCAGGTTGGCCAGCAGGGTGCATAGTCCGGTCATGCCGCCGTGATCAACCAGTCCTCGGCATGAGACCGGGTGGGAGGAGAGGGTCAGGAGACAGCCCAGCGCGTCATTCTTGGTAGCCATGGCCTCGCCGGCAAAGCCGTCCGACTCTGATAGGGCGGCCAACAGCATGGGCACCTGGTAGGCGATGCGCGGGTCTGCCAGGAACTCGGGAACGGTGCACAGGGCGGACAGGAGGGCGGTGGCCAGACTGCGCAGTACTCGTTCTGGAGGACCGGATGTGGTGGGCTGCTGTAGGGAGGCGGGAGCGTCGTCGAACACCAGCAAGCGCGAGAGGAGATCGAAGCCGACGGCGCGAAACAGCTGTTCTCGTTGGGCGGCGTCGAAGTTGCCCGTTTGGATGACGCGGGTGAGCAAGAGCAGGGCGGACACACGTTCGCCGTAGGTGGCGGCGGTGGACACCGCCAGCACACACTTTTCCACATCGCCCGGAGCCATTTTTAATTCGACTTGTGAAGTCGCAGATCTGACCAAGGCTTCTTTTCTATACTTTTTTATCACTGTATAGGGGCTACCTCTTTTCACTCTCGAAGCACAGGGGCACGACTGAAGCACTGCTTTGCTGGGCGAGGGATAAAAACACAATTTGCTAAAAAGAAAAACTATTGTGGGTTGTATTTTTTTTATTTAGAGGAGTAGGTTTTCGATTAAATGCCACAAACACTGGCGTCACAATATTTAGCTACAAACGACAGATTCTTGTTCACCACACACACACATCTCCTGAACTGGAAAATTTGTATCAATATTTGAGTTGAATATATTTGTGTCTTGATCGTCGCTGTAAACTGAAATTTTTGGATACACACGTACTGACTAAGTGTAATATATTCGTTTTAGTTGTCACACATCCACACCGTCGTTTTTAGAAGTGTAATTGATGAATCCTCGATGCGGCTGTCCAGACAGTTACCTTGACAATTAATGTTTGAAACCAACTCGATTCGATTTTGTTGCCTACACCTGCGAATTCTTAGGAGAGTTCTGGAGTTCGTTTTTTGGGATCTTGTTCTCGAGTGTTCACCACGCAAAAAAATTGGAGACGCTTACCCAACTCAAACAGTTCGTTATTTTTGGGGTGACGAAGGAGCTATACGGGTGTAAACCCCAACATTGGTGCAACCTTGAAAGCAATTAAAGCTGAACCTCTTTGATATTGGCAAATGAATATAAAGAGCAGGCGGTTTTCCTGTGGAGAAAAAATTCTACCGTCCTATTGCCACTTGGATCAACTGAATATTTCACTCAATAAAAATCACCAGCAAAGACACAAACACGCACGTCAAGATCATAAGCATAAACGCAACAACAGTCAATTTCTGTCGCCATGTGATTTGCTACCGTGGGACGACGCTTTTCTCGAATAAAGGAACAGGTATAAAATTTCCCCTCCCAATTAGATTATTTATTTAAAATGTACCTTTCCGATGGCCCGCTGGTCCGCCTTTCTCGTACTGATCAGAGTGTTGTCCAGATCGAACAAAACAGCCGAGACATCGTCTAAACTTACGTCCGCACAGGTCGGCGCCATTGTGGTTACTGAGGTGACCGGCCAGAGGTGCGCCAACTCTTATATCGAAAAATAATTTGTCGGGGGGAAGGAGGAGGGCGATGCGTGTATGTGTGTGTGGTTACGTCAGCCCCAACACTAAACGCCTTTCTCTCGTTTATGGCAAACTACAAAAATAGGTCAAACTGGCCCTGTGTGTGAATCAAAAAAGCAGGAAAGTGTCTCACTTACCACCCCGCCATACGCACGCTAAACGCAACTACCAAGCGAGCGCACAACGCAAGGGCCACAAAAAAAATTCCAAGAAATTCGGCTGGAATTTTCCACTCAGCGACGGCCGCGTCACCTACCGGATGCGGAGATATACTACGCAATCTCAAACGCTGATTTATTCGGATTTGCAAATGATGTGACTCATCAAGTGCTGTTTCCTATTGCTCTTTTTTGTTGTTGTTCAGGGGGGTACAAGGTTACCTTACGAATGTTAGCAACAATCAAAGTTGAGCCGCTTGTTTCTTTTAAACAACGATTTTTGGCGGACAATGCAATGAGGAAAACTTAGGGTACCTATAGTTATAAAAGTTGTCACCAGGGGAGAAAATGGCGCACCAACTTGAGCCCGAAAACGCTAGCCGAATAGAGTTCGCACAAATATATGAACCGGATTGACCTTCAGTTGTGAATTATGTAGTAACGAGTCGACCATACTAATTTTAGCGGCCACAGCTTCTCAATGGTGGGAAGCGCCCTACCATTATCCAGATCAGAAGAGACTCGTGCGTATTTAACGGAGGGGCCTACACCATGAAACTATTTAACTTTAAGCGAGCTCAAACCGTGCCACTTGTGAAATTTCCGACTCCTGAGGAAATTTTATACATTATAAGAATGTTATGTTTATTTATTTTATCACAATAAAATTTAAGAATTAAGAGTTTGGTAATGATACAAAATACATCGTGTAAACTCCACTTTGGAACTAATATTTCCAGTGTCTGGTTGCAGTTGGTATCGTGTCATGTCTGACCAATGGTGACTCGTATTTTCAAGTGTCGTTTGAATTTTAAGCTATTCAGATTGGGTGATCCATTTGATCCAGGCGCAGTACCTAGATACTAGTCATTGACTTGCACTCTTGGTTTACGGTTTCGCGGTAAAATCGGTTTGCTAACTTTGCTCATGTTTTGTCTTGTTTGTGTGGGGAAATTCTTATTTTTGTGTGAGGGAATATTTTTGGGAAAAAATGGCAGCTTTAATGACCGAACATCAAGAAAGTACTGAGACGGACGAGGATAGAGATAATTACGGTCCCCAACTGATTCGCGTTTTAGAAGTGAGTAACAGCAGGGACATTTTTAAATCGATTACATCAGAGCTGAGATTTTGTGTTTTCGAAAGTGAAAGTCCTTCGAACTGTAGCGTTTATGTATTAACTCTGGCAACGTTGAGTCGCTCGGCAGCGGTTAGTCAGTCTGATAAAATTTTAAAACGCACCACATCTCGAAGGACTTCTTAAACTAGGTATATGATGTGTACTAGGGAATGTTAGACTAATTCCAATAGCTAATTAAATACGTGCATAAAGGATCCCAAAGTGCCATTTCCCAAGGTGTCCTTGCCTGATGACAAGTCTGGAAGCTCCCATTAAACGAGGAAGACCTAATGTGCTACCCTAAATGATCGTAC
>JAQGBY010002007.1:0-25408 GCA_034698785.1 Mycogona germanica | reverse complement strand
ACACCAATTTTTCTGGAGTGCCCCAAATATAATTATCCAAAGTGGATAAACATCAGCGGTAACTAGTTAATATACGAATGTTGGGATAATTAAAATATGTTAATCTGACGAACAAAGGTTTGTATTCTTTTAGTGCACTTCGAACCACTTAATTATCAATACTCCTAAGTAGCTGATCTGAAAAGTCATTTCGCGGGCAAAGACAAACTTTTGATTTTCAAACGCAACATTTTGCATGCATGACGGCACGAGGTAAGGGGCCCCACGATCGACCTTTGTTCCGGAACACTGGTAGAAATGGAACCATCACCTTATTTGATCGGATAGTAGACGAAGCGAGTACTTTGGCAATTTTGAACTTTTCGCGAGTCTCACGACAGTCGATAGTGCAACAGTTTACATTATGTGTCTACTCGCTCCACCACCTTGCCGAAAAGTTATGATCGCAGCGCCGTCTAGTGATACTGCGAGGGACCAATCCTGGTGTAGGGGGGGGGAGAAGGAGCGTACTTGAAGCGAAGAGAATGGAATGTCAAGAGAGGGGGGAGAAAGAAAACCCGCTAATAAGGTGAGGTTAGTGAGGGTCGCGCGTGGGAGAGGGAGGGGGGCGTGGAGATGAAGCGCACGAAATCCACTCTCGAAAATTGCAAGCCAGAATCTGCCGAGTCACGAGTTTAAACAATGAGTCGCACTAGCTAGGAGGATTCTCTCTGACGAAGACACGGAACCGGCAGCCCCCAACACACCAACAGTATTGGGACGGTCGCCACTACAGCGAATCGGTGAGCAGGAAAATAATAATTCATGAAAAACTAACATCTTATTCTCGATAGTAATTAGAAACCATATTTTTTCCTATCTGGTATACACGACGTCAGTCTACGGTTAAGCAACATAGTTTCGGATTCGAACCAGGATCTGTTTGATCATTGTACATGCACGAGAATGCCCGAGGAGGGGAGGGGATTTCCAAATTGCAATTACTTCTGATATGGTTGGGAGTCGTGCACCCAATGAACCGGCGACCTGTCTCGTGAAATCGAATCCAACGACCCTTTGACCCAGTGGTTCAACAGGGTTGTTAAGATTCGATCGACGTCCACAAAAAATGACAGTCTCAGGAGGGGTAAATAGTGGAGGTCCATTCCCCGCCCATCCTAAGAGACAACTCACGAATTTCCGAACCAATCTCGTCTTCGTTTTCAAAACTAATGATTGCTTTTAAGCGGGGCACGCGCCTTAGAGTAAACTGGACCGAGGCACTGGACACACACTCGCTCGCGACCGCAGACGGAACGCTGACGTCACCTAATAGCCGTCCGTCATCAGATGTGGCTCCACACTATCGGACCTACTCTTCCCATCCCCCCCCCATCCTCCTCCTTCGCTCGATTCCGGACAGAGGCCAGCTAGAGTGACCAAACGCATACAACCCTATATGAGACTACTTGGTATCGCCATTTGCCATTTGCGCTCTCCGATCGTCCAACGAGGTGAAATCTTAGAGAGCGGAAGGAGGATGTCTAGATGCGTGATCCCGGGTGATCACCATCAGAAGTGGCGACTCATCATTGCACTTACATATTTTAATGAGACTTTCAATAATATAACGTACCAGAAGGTTACCCGGCTTCGCCTGGACTAAGTGTAACCTTATCTTCTGTCTCTTTCGATCCGCAGTCAAGTGTCCCTTATAGTGCCCTCTCCCATCCCCCGGGACATATTCCTGATATCACCGTAAATGCAACGTTTGTTAATTGATATATCTAATAGAAAAATAATTGATACTAAAAATATCTATTCGATTAATTTTGTTTCTTTTAATGTTATTTTAGTTTATTTGGTTTTTATATTGAAAATATTATTTCGGTAAATAGAAATGTATGTGGTTGGAATTGTCATCCAGTGTGCTTTGTTGTCACTTGAAATCGAAAACGTCATTTCTTTGATGTGGGGACGCCATGTTTTGTTTTTCAGGCGAGTAGTAGATTAGTAAAAAAATTTAATTGGCTAATTTATTAAGAAATAATGAAAATATAGATCTCAAATTCCGTCGCTAGCGGTAAAAATATGCAGGTCAAATTTTATTTAATTCCGTTTAGTCGTAAGAAAGATACACGGCTAACATCTACACTTGCATTTCCTTGTTTTTGATCGCACTGGTCAGAACGCGTGTTCGATCGAACGCCACACACGCACTCACATCACAGCGAAACCGGAGACAACAAGTGATGGAGACGACAAAACTAATAATCAAACTAAACATCCACTTTGCCATAGCGCACGACATACTGGGGCGGGGGTGGAACGCAAATGATATTGGATGTCGGGACTAAAAACTCCTACTGTCCTTCGTCGGATCAGAATCGATTCCTCGAACTAACTCAATTTTTTTTCTGGTCAAAATCTAAGTCGTGCGGGCCTCCTTATTTTCGTCGTGATTTATTAGACAGGAGGGATTATTAGGTCAACCGCCATATAAATTGTGTCAGGCAAGATAGGTGGCGCTGGCTGCTTGGATAGAGTTCTCCCTCTATTTCGTCGAAGCCAATCGCGAAATTATGAAACAGGAAAGACACTTTTTATGAGAACAACCAGGTTTTCCGTGTCGACGAAACCGCGAACATCCAAAAAAGCTCCAGAGCTCCAGGAGAAAACCCATAAAACTACGTATCTGGTGATACATTGATATAACCATTCATACAACCTGATCAATTATTTCCTACCAGAATTAGAAAGAATGTCTCGTTTTTAGAACAATTCTAGGTTGGAAGGGACGGTGGCGGCCATTAAATATTTATTAAACCCCCTAGCAGAAGTGACATTTCTCGCATACAATCCCTCCCTCACATTTCAATCGACAATAAAAATCTACCTCTTCCTCCCCCGATCAATTTTGTACGTGCAGTTGGGGTTTCGGAGTCACGGATTTGCCGAGCCTCCCTCCCCCCATTGGTTGGTTGCCCGAGTCTTCACGTGCGAGAGGGATTTCAGCCGGGGTCATTCGCCCGTGGCAATTAATTAGACGAGGGAGTTGGCTGTTGGGTGGTGATGGTAGTGGCTGGAAGGTGGGGAGAAGGGGTGGTGGTGGTGGTGGAGGCGGGGCGAGGGCGCGAATTGCTCGAGACACCATCAAAAGGTTAGAAACAAGTTCATATCGTGGTACAATTTCTGAGTTCCATCGGCTCCGATATTCCGCCAGAGTGGCCCGAGTCTGCCTCCGAGGAAGAAAGTCTTGCGCCGGTTTTACATTGGCCGACACTCGGAAGTGGTCGCGTCTTAAGCCATATTTCGTCGAGTGCTCCACCGAGTACAGGATTATTCAAATAAAATGGTTGTATAAGATGACTCGAGAGATCACTCGACTGTTCCTGTCAAGGCAGTGGCGCCCATCAGCGGCGGAATTTTCAAACCCTTGGAACTGCGTTTTTCGTGTGAAACAATACCTAAAACACCTTCGTTATAAGATCGAAGCAATGTCACCATAACACCGATTTTCGCACCATCGTTTTTAGAACTCTCAAACGTTTGGCAAATTCAAACACATTGTTGAAAATAAAGAAAATGTTCTTCCAATGAAATATAAATGAAAAAACGGAATCTGATGAGAAAAATGTCACTGACAGTATCAGAAAATATGAATAAAAAACTAGAGGTAGGTATGGTAGGTAGGTAGGCAAAAACCAAAAACTTATTTCACAAAAGCTTCCATGCAGAAAAGCGCGACTAGAACATTCTGGTCAAATATGTAAAATTTAAAGATGGCTGTCTGGAAGAGGAGCAAAAAATGAATTTCGATTCAGACAATGGATCCCAGTGGACAGGAACAGTGTGAAAACGCTACCTATTCCACCCGATAAACCCACACTCTCAAGATCTACCAAGTCTTGGAAAAAGAAAAATATCTCGTACTACTACTGAGAGCGCGCGCAAAACTCCGACTAGCCATCAATTCTCCTCTGGTTATTCGTGGAGGGAGGGGGGGAAGGGGGCAGATGGAGAGAATAAGAGGCAGCGACTAAGGGGGAGATGTTCTCGCGAGCCCAGTTTTAGCAATTCCCACCTCCATTACCACATCATTTCCCACTCGCACCTCCCGCTTTCTCCACACCATTTGGGGGAAAGGCCTTCTTCGGCCATCGCTATCGCCATTTTTCTCCATTTTCCAAAGCAACATTCCGTGCATGTATTTAGCACTGTAATCAGCCAATGGGGAATACTTCCAGACACGGAAGTCGGCGGAGCGTTTGTCCAGGAAAAATGAGCAGCATTTTCGTGGAAAAGAATCGTTAAGCGTACGTGAAAGATTAGAGCGACCAGGACTTTCGATTACTGTATATATTTCTGTTAATTAACGTTGCAGTGATACTTCATATCTTAAATGTTTAATTATCTCGATTCACTGTAACTTCGGAAGTTCCAGAATGACTTCATTTCGTGTGCACACATATTGCAAATTTTATATTGCGTTCCAAACTATGATGGCGTTAATTTATCCCGTTTTGAATTTCCAAAATGGACTGGGAAATGGTGACGTTGGAACACACTGAATAATTTTATCACTAATAAAACCATCCATTAATTAACTAGAAACAGAAGACTTATAATATCACATTTAAAAGTGATACACCTTATATAAGTAGCATTGAAATCGTTAAAAAAAATATATAGAGTATATATTCAGAAATATTGAATTTCTACATCACAAGACTGGCTGAAAATTCCGAGAGACAAATTTAAATATCCGAGAAATAATAAAATACATCCAATGTCTAACGACCTTCAAGCCGTCCTCATGCAAAGAAGAACTGTAAAACACTGATAATCGAGAAAGGAATCGAATTATTTAACCCACGTATAACGATTGAATCAGAACTCGACTTGCGGGGCTGAAAAAAAAACATTTTGGAGTTTCTGGAAACAGCTCGTCCTAGAAGAGCTCACATCGGCCGCCGCATAGCCGAGTACCTCTAGGTTCTAGTACCGCCCTGGGATCGATCCGACATCCACCATAGTACCAATTTGCCAAACGCAACCCTCCTTCCCTCCCCCAACCATACCACCACCACCACCGCCGCCTTACATGTATTTAGTTATACGTCATTATATGCAAAAGCGCAGGAGAATTATCAGTTCGTCGCTAATGTCACTAATGATTTTCTTCCGCAAGATCGCTTCTTGGAACTATCGCTCGGTGCACGGATTTCCACGGGGGCGGCGCAGGGGGAGGAAATCGTTGCCTGTCTCGGCATCCCACCACCCCTCAAGTCCAACCTCCCCACTACAAATTCCATCCAATCCCTATCGCTTGCCACGCTCCCACTCCCACCCCCGATCCCCCCCTAAATGCCACTAAACGTTTTGGATGAAACGAGGCCCTCTCGCTTCGGGACGAACATCGACTAGAAACAAAAGACAAAAATTAGCATTCGTCTGAAGCGAGCGAGCACAACCAGAAGATGCAACGATACTGAATGGGGTAGACTGACGACGTGGCTGTCTCTTTACACCAAGTGATGGGTTGCGTGCTTCGAAATCAGTATTATCGACTTAATTTCATTAGTAGATGAATATCATATCCGCTGAGATGCGGAAGAAAAAATTCGCAATTGACAGTATTTCATTTTCCTAAAAAAAAAGGAGACGTCATGTCACAGACAGATAAGATCCGTCGCAAATATACGATTTCACGTTATTTCAAATTTATTGCAATACGAGAATTATCGGAACGACTTGTCCCTTCTTTCAGCCAAAAAGCAGAAAGCAATAATTTTGCTTTTGACTGATTAACTCCAAGCAATAACCAAATACTCTAGATTACCAAACAGCTTAATTGACTCACGAATTTAACAAACAATGAACCGTTTTGGGCTCAACTCAAGCGCAGTTTACACCGGGAAAAATCGGCTACTCAGGAGTCGAGCTTCTCCGGTCGAGTGAACAAAGCGAATATTATTTTTTTTATTCGCCGAGTTCATGTGACCGGAGAAGATCGGCTCCTTCTTTCCTGTGTAAACCGTGCTTTAGAAGGCTTCAATTGCTTTTGCGCTACTTCCTAAACTGTCCAAGCACATTTACTATTATAAATGAAAGCAGGGTTTCATCCCGGGGTCGTCGGTCTCCATGCCGTCGATGTACTACGATCGCCTGTCGGCTAGGCTGACGGCCGGCAAATGAACGCAGCTGTTCGGAGCTGCGGGGAAAACGTTCACTAGCTACCGACGCTGTCATCATCCTAGGTGACCATTGACTGTCCAGCTTTGGAGATGTGGTTTTACGAGTTTTAAAACGCTGTCTTGATCGTCCATGTTGGTCGCTGGCGGAAATATGAAATGCTCGGCGAATCTACCCCATCAAGAATCTCTTTGGACACGACAATTTGGCCGGGAGCCTGAAAGCAGTTAGCTTTTGTTCGGGGGGGACGCCAACATTACCAGTAATTGTCACTGTCGTCTCCCGGGCGCTTCGATCGTCGCCGAAAAGCACGCGCGCACGCGTACGCACGTGTGCGCGCGCGCGCTCGCGACTAAAAATGAATTCGAATTTGGCAGCCTTCTCCCGAACCAATTAAGAGATTTTTATTGCTTCACGTTCGCCGCCGCCGCCGCATACAGGCGCCCAGTTCTCTCGCTTTTTTTATTACATACATACATATATATATTCAAAATGGAGCTATCGCGTATTTACACAGTTCATGAACATGTAACCGGCTTTCCGCGTCATTGATTTTGTGGCGCCACCTGTCGGAAAAAGCATGGCATCTTAGTCGAGACACAAGCGAGAAACTGCCAACCTGGATGTCGTTTTCCGTCGAACTTCGCTAGCAAAATGTGAATTAGATGTCACTAATGAAGTCTGCCCAGACAAAATCAAGAAAAACAGCGCCACCTAGTGTCCGATTGTCACTAATTCTTCAATGCAAGGTTGTCTGACAGGGGATGATGAGCTAGCTAAAGTGACTAAATTGATTATTGATATAACTATTTTCGTGCTGTATGCTGAAGGGTTCACCGAAAACGTTTCATCAGTTGGATCTTAAGATTGTGCTGCAATATCTCAATGTAAAATTCCCACAAAGCAGCGCGAATCCGAAAATATCTTTTTAGATATATCTGTTTTCGTCGGAAAACCGTAGGACCGCTAAGAATTGTAGGAATTCCCGAGCACGAAACTAGCGCCCTCCAGGAATGGTCTCCAGTCTCAATACAATGTGGTGAGGGCGAAAACAAAATGGGGGAAGAAAAAACGCGCGCCAAGACGTGAAATCATGCTAGAAACATTACGAATTACTTTGTCGTAGTCATCACGCAGAATTTCTATAGTTTGGCACGGGAGTGAGACCGCGACACCAGAAACAAAAGCTGGTGAAACACGCCCATAAATTAATTAGCGGTTTTCGAGATAGGAAAAGATAAAAATATTCAATTCAATGTGATTTTTTTCTCCCCCACGGCTTCTGGCAAGAGAAAGGTTCGTTTTAACCTAACGGCCCTGTTACACCGGTGACCTGAGCTTGCTTGAGAGATCTCAATTGTCATTGAAATTTTGGGGAAGCGGGCTTTCGAGATCGCAGACTATATCTTCAAATTCAGATCACGTGCCCGAATGCTCTTAAAAGTCAACGCAACCTCTTCAGTACATGCGAAATCGTTAAATACAGTTAAATCATGTTTATACAACTAGCGCCGTCTGCCGATCTGTCGTTCAAACACGGCGAAAATACTCTCGTTACACTATAATACTTCAGCTCATTCAAGATGGGTGAATTTTCGTTCGAGAATAAACAGTAAAACCTTGTCACGCCGACTTTGTTCAGTGTATAAACGCACCCTGCACAAGCACTCTTGGATCAAGTACGCTTGGCATATGTAACGAGAACAAGATTCGGTCATTTTCTTTGATAAAAATAGTGCACATTACTGTGCATTCTCGATTGGAAATTCATCCATCTTAAATGAGCTCAAGTAATGATGGATTTTTCAATCATTTTTCGATGAGTTTTAACGGCAAATCGGCAGACGGCGCTGGTGGTAAAAACTCAATTGTGCCTAACGATTTCGAATGTGCTGAAGAGGTTGCGTTGGACTTTTAAGGGCATTACCGAACCCAGGCCAAACATAGAGCGGGGACAAATTGAAACACTTGATTCGTGATTTCGTAATTTTTTGAAACACCATTCGCGGCTAGGAGCTCTGAAAGCGCTAAATGGGAGATCGATAGTTCTAGAAATTTTTGGTGACACTCTTCGATGGTTCTCTGACCATGTTTGCGCAACCCACGTATTACGCGTTTCAGTTATGGGTGTGGTTTTTTCCTTATCGAAAATCTTCGATGCCACGTAGTTGGTTGGTTGGTTGACTGTCAACTTCAACTGCAACGAATCGACCGATCATCTGGAACGCCACTAGATCGAGGGCAACAACTACCGTCGTACGCAAAGAGGCTATCTAAGATAGGCTCAGGCATGCAAATTTGCTTTCTGCCGATTCGATTTTGGCAAATTTTCTTTCGTTTTATCAGATCAGGGCGACAAACAGAATCATAAATCACAGATTACTGGCCATGTCGCTATCTCGATCTGTATGTTCCGAGAGAAAAAATGGCAAGAAAAAAGAAATGGAAGGATTTCCATCGATCGTTAGCAGCGAGACGGTTAAACAGAATACGCATACAGTGCATTAATGTAGACCTTCACGTCACGTGCTAAAATCGCACGAAAAAGCACATTAATTATGCACCCGAAAAGAAAAACCGCGCCGGGGTTCTTTTTTTTTAGACCTGGCTATATCGTTTAAATCAGGCGCATTCTCATCTTCATTCGGAATAGATTTCTTGGGGGAGAGGTGTTACATTTCTTCTGACATTTTCCAGATAATTTCTCGGCACGAAGCTTAGAGGAGCCTCCGTTGGAATCTTGTTTCACGTTTTATTAACACATTTCAATGGTCTTCGAATTTCAGGGACGTTCTACTTTTCTCTGCAGGCTCCCAATCGGATTGACAATAGTTCGGTTGCTGTTCTGAATTTTAGCTGCTGAAATTCACTGCACATGTCGTTAGCGCTAAAGGAGTAAAAACTCAAAATACCATGTACATGTAGAAAACCAACAAATTATTTTTAAAACATTCGAACTAAGTTCCAAAACTGGTCGAGGCGTTATTTCTTTCCTGAATTGTCAGCAAAATAAGTAATTGTAGTATAGGGGTGTTCCAGTGAACCTGGAAAACCAAACTCCCCGCATTTCAACAAGAAACGAAAATGTCGGGTATGTAAACAAAAAAGATACTAAGCATTTTCAAGAAAATACACCTTTTCGTACTAGGTGCTAGGCAACACGAATCACGGAATACGAATGGAGAAAATGGGATAACTGATACGTCACGCACCTCGAACGGCTTTCAAAATTTCCGAAAAAAAGCAAGAAACGCGGCAGCACACGTTTTCCACCTCCCACCAGACAATAAACCGCATTCCTCCTTTTCGAATGCTCGCAAATGCACTTATCTGTATCGGGTTACAGGAAAAGGAAATGGGTGGCGATGATTTATTATTATTTTTTCGGCTCGAATAACGTCCCAAAAAACATTTGCCACTGTTGTTGACGACACCGCCGCCGAGAATATTCGCGAATATTAATCGACTTTTTCTATATATGCGAAGTTCAAAAGAGAACACCATCCGCTCGACTGCTCTCACTCCTCTCTCCCTCTCTCTCAGTCTCTCCCCTTCCGCTCTGCTTTGGTGGCGAACTAACCCAAAAACGAGAATTAATTTTAAAACCGTCACAAAGTTGTGGTCGCACTCGAAAGAACGCGCGTTACAAATCGCGTTTCCAACTTGTGCAGCCATTCTATTTATTTCTCAACCGCCCGCCATCCGTCTTTAGCATTCGTTCATTCCATCCAGCCACCTCCATGACCTTTCCTTCTCTTCACTAGTGGCGCCTACGCAGTAGGCAGTGACGTCTACTACAACTGGTACAAATGAAGACGCGCAATATGAAATTGAAGACGTTACTTTCTTTTTTGCCGGGCAGTTCTAACAGGTAAAGATTGTACGATCGTCTCAGCTCGTTTGTTCCGACAGACAAGGATTGTGGCTGCGACACTCCGGATAACTGATGAAACTACAGAATGACCTTCTTCTACCACTCATTAATGTCAAGTAGTTTAACTGACTAAACTTTCGAAATCAACACCAACAATTTTGTATAGCGGGGGAGGATCCGTTGGAGCTAAATACGGTGAATCGAGGAACTGAAACCCTCTTGGTCATATGATTATCATGTAAAACGATACAAACGTCTCCGCTGACGGACGCGTCCGTGACGTCATAGGCGGATGGGGGGACCACCGAACGCGACTTCCCCGACTCGAGCGATGAGAAGTTGCTGGCCCTCCTCTCCCTTTCTACCCCCCCCCCTCCGGTATAAAGTGCGACGCGCCAGTCGTAAATCGTACCGCGACATATTATTTATGAATGGCCCCCGCTCGGCCGTAAATTATCCCCCCCTCCCCTTCCCCCCACTAAGCCTGCCTCCACCTCATCGCATCCAATGTCGTGTGTGAGCGAGAGAGAGAGAGAGAGAGAGAGAGAGAGAGGAATCGATAAGCCAATCAATAAGTGAGACGCGAGCGTGCGCTCTGCCCGAGCGGATTCACGCGCGGCTGCACGTACACCGATGGAATCGCGGAAGAGCCGACCGACGCGCCACCTACAGCAAAGACGACGCAGATGTTTCTCCCACACCCTCCTCTCGCAACAACCGCCCCCACCAGCTACAGTGTAGATCTGCAAACGTGATTCCGAGACCGATTAAAATGTGGCATTTTCGGGGCTGTGCCCAAATAATAAAATAAAGTCTGACAGCATTGTGTGATTGCCTGCGCAACACTGTGCTACGACGGTTCGAGACCTCTTTTCGTCGTCACATGTGTGATGCCAGCAATTGTTTTAATTCTTACTTAATGAATGAAGGCGCGTGCCGAAATTTCTCTCGCCCGAAAAATGTCAAAAGTCTCGGCCTGGACTTGAACCAGCGATCACGATACATCTCCTGAAGCGTATATTAAGCAAACGTTGTATATCAGAAAAATAATCATTAGTAGTCATGCAATCGAAAGCGGTGCCATCTAGTGGCAGATCTTTTTTTTACTAATAATAACGACTTTTATTCCTGATAAACGTCTAAGGCACCGGTGATTCAACACCTCAACCTTCCTAGTGGCAGATCAGCAAAGCGAATTTTCAGAACTCGTGAAAAAAATAATGATAATTTACTACGATCCTCTAACGAGCATCCTCGAGTGCGTAGTTGGGTGGACAAGCTCGAACGTGAATTGTCTACAGCACCCGTGAGCCCGGATCCCGTGAAACCCCCGTGCTGCGGCAACCTCAATGATCTCATCAAGATTCGCTCGAACAAACACAATGGTTTCGCAAAGAAGAATGTTTTATCTTTTCGCTAGCTATTTGCTTAGTAAGGCGGAGGAATTGGAAACGTGAAACTACCCTGCATAGCACACGTGTATTGTGTGATTGCCTCCCTTCCGCCGAAACGCATTTATCGACGACGAGCTTACCGCCCGTCATTCGAAAAGAACCAGCAGCGCTCAACCTATCATTAAAATAATTTTTTATATAATACGGTGAAAGTGACCCGGCTTCGCCATTGTTAAGAGTAAACCTGAATGAATATTTTCGTTAACCTTTATCGTTTCCGTTTACCGTGTAATCTATCAATATGGTGATCGATGTGCGAATCAATTTGTATGGCTAGTTCACATGTGCAAGTTGTTCTTAGATCAGGGGGCCCATTTTGGACTCAATCTTCCAACGTTACGGTCACGTTACCCAAATCAGCCAATCACAGCACTGAGAAAGATTGAGTCTAAAATGGACCCCGGCAATTTCGTCTGCTGTAGAGCGACTTGCCTGTCAAGAACTTGCACATGTGAACTAGACATTAGATATTTTAAATATCTGTTCTCTCACGTGCTAGAGTGGGTAATGTTGCCATGTTCCTCGTCGTGGCTACGAAAGGATTTTCTATTTATTTTTAAATCTCTGTTTTATGCGTGAGTAACGATGCAGTTGTAGATTCGTCACGTGCTATATAACATCATGTTCTGACGTCTCACTCAACATGACTTTTCACATCACTTTTCTTTGTTTTATAATAGAAAATAAATCGGCTAAAGAAACGCATTCATCTTCCGGTCATTCGTCATTGAACCCATCTGAAATAACTACCGTTAGATAGTTATTGCGGGTGAGGCGCAGTGCGGATGGACTGTAGAACTGACCGGTCGAAAACTCCGCTCAAATGAAATTTAGACACCCTGGGAAAGTGGTGAAGGCGTCGATGGCCTAGGGTCTGACTGTGATCGGAGTTATTCATACGGAAATTAATTAATTGTTTATCAGTCGGTGAGGAGATGCGCACAGCGTTCGGTACAGAAGACACGCCGTACGGATGCAGGTGCAGACACCTGCCCGCACCTGACAAAGTTAAACCCAACGGCACGCCAAAATCGTTCACCAAGAAACCAGGAAGTGCCCTGCAGCCCGCAAGTGGTCAGTGGAGGACAGCGGCACGATGGGCACCCACAACAACTCCGGCAGACGACAGAATTCACATCAGCCACGAAACACCTGCTTCTCCCCCCTCCCCCCGCGCGAACCCACCCCAATTCACTCCCCCCACCGACTAACCGACCTACTCCCGTCGATCGAAATCATGCATAATTCAGAATCACGTGCCGGCAAGCGGACACACGAGGGCCCGGTGAACGGTGAGCGTGCTCGCGAATTTACATCGGTAAGTGCGACCAACGCGTATCGGTTTATTTACGAGTCTGGGGTGGTTGGATGAAGAGACCGGTTCCTACTATAATCCGACATTCTCCCCCCCACCACCCCCCAAAAAACCCCACCACCAACCTCACGAACACGCAAACCCTTTTACCCCTTCCGGGTCCAACCCCTACACCCAGGCATCACTCCACAATTGATAGATTTGTGGTAAGGACGGGGGTCGGAGGGTCTCTACCCCCCCCCCTCCTTAATTCGTGCAAACATCGCAACAACCCTTACACCCCCCCACCTCCGCCACCCGTAACCAGTCTCCTAATTAGGGTAATTACGCCGAATTACAAGGCTATTTATTAATGGGTACAAGCGCCGTATAGTACGAGTAGATGACACCAGATTACCAGATATCCCGAGTGACAGAACACGAATCTACATTAAACATGGCCGCTGTGAAATGTTGACGCACCGGCTGTGGGCGCACCGGGTGCTCTATGGGCGGTGGACATGCTAACATGTTTGTTACGGCTCTGCTGTGACTATTGGCCACACGAGATGCAACAATGAGTCGATACGCTAGAGTATTGTACAGAAAAGTAAATGAATTTGTTCTTAAAAAATTGTTAATTTTAACATTCCAAATTGGGATAACATTTCTTAATTCGGTTTCCAAATAAGAAGCCTTAAAATTTCCAAACCAGGAAGATGTATCTCGAATTTTTTAGCTATAAGCGGAAATGTTATCTTGGCATGTTCAACAATCGAAAGAAAATGTCACGTAAACCAAAGTTTTTCTAAAGCCACAATAGAGGGCAGCAAAGGTTTGACTGGTTCACGGAACCCTATGATGACGCATCTACTTTCTCAATTTGAGAAAAAAATCTCTCGAATCGATTTCATTTATTAACTTTTAGTTTCTTTTGCGACAACCAAGATCGACGTTATCTTTTACTATTTGATACAATAAGAGCCTGATGGCGTCATTTTCCCAAGATGGCGGATGAAATAAGACAATATCAGTTCTCACAAATAAATCTAATTATACTAACGAATTTTTTTAAACCACAAATAGGTGAATTTCGAATTGTTGCAGTTTCAAACAAGAAAAACGAAATAGTCATTTGAACTCATTAATTCAAATTTGCTTAATAATATGAACGCTTTTGACAATCAATTCTCCAAACCGATTTCATTTATTAACTTTTAGTTTCTTTTGCGACAACCAAGATCGACGTTATCTTTTACTATTTGATACAATAAGAGCCTGATGGCGTCATTTTCCCAAGATGGCGGATGAAATAAGACAATATCAGTTCTCACAAATAAATCTAATTATACTAACGAATTTTTTTAAACCACAAATAGGTGAATTTCGAATTGTTGCAGTTTCAAACAAGAAAAACGAAATAGTCATTTGAACTCATTAATTCAAATTTGCTTAATAATATGAACGCTTTTGACAATCAATTCTCCAAACCGATTTACAGTCGCTGTAACGAGAAATATAATAACGTCGTTCTACCTTGCTCTTGAGGTAGCCGTGCCCTGTAATTACCAATTACTACCATATCTCCTCGTTCACTGCATTATCCAATAACACATATTATCCTGAGACCAATAAACAAGAACAATATACTAACGCATTAAAACTTCAAAACCGTCTTCCCAGATCTGTAGTGGAAGTAGGTCTCGTGTGCAATTGAAAATTATATTCAATATTGGTCGCGTTAAGCCTACAATTTCGAGTATTAAATAACCGCTGACGGCAAGTACCATACACCCATTTCTATCACGTAGCCATGGAGCACTAGAACGCACGCCACCCCAACTCGAGTGTAGGGTGCCTTCCCCCTCCCTCTCCCCCTCACCTTACCCTGCATCATAGCTCTCAGGCGACAGCAAAATAAACAAGAGCAACGCCTTGTATTGTTCGGTAAACCCCGGTCACACTGAAGGAACCGGCCAAGACAAGCAACAAGCCAAGAAGATTATTTTTGCATAAATAATACAGACGATGATCATTTATTTTTAAATCGGAAAGGATCTCCGAACTTGTAACATCTTAAAATGAACACTTTACCATCGGAAAACGATTAAAAGTGTAAAGTTAAAAGAACACGATTCACATACAAAGAACCTTCAGAACATAAGGAAACTAAGAGTAAAATTTTAAATTGGGAGCATTTTCTTTAAATATTATTTCATTAATTAGATTAAACCATCTATTGGTCTGGTAGCCGAGGTGTGAGGGTTTATTGTCATTGCTGTTGAAATCAATGCAACAATTTGAAATAAAATTAAAGAAATCAATCTTTACAAATTTAAAGTAGAAATTTCCATTAATTTAGAAACGTATAATTTTTTTCTGGAAACCGTATATTAAAGACAAGATCTAGATAAGAAGCTTCAGGCGCTTGTAAATATAAAGAAGGGGATAAAGGGGCGAAAATAAATTTTAAAAAATAAGCACCAAGAGGGACACAGAAACGCCTGTAGTGCAGTGACTACAGTCATCGGAAATAATACAATAATAAAAAAGTCTCTTTAACCAATTTCATAATTATTCCATATTTTTTGCGAACCGGACACCCTGTATCCGCTATGCTAAGCAGCGAGACAGGTGCAAACATCGACACGGCCTCGCTAATCGATGTATCGATTACCTGGCAAGTCGAGGACAACGGTAACGACAATGAAATGCCATATTCGTTCGACCGAGAGGTCCGTCACCCCTCCGCATAAAACCACCCCTCCTCAACCTCAACACCCCCACAAATCGGTTTCTATAGTTGTGTGTGTGTGTATGTGCACACAAACACAGGAGAGGTGGGTGGTGGTGTGGGAGTGGAAGGGGGGGGGAGTGTTTGACATTGTGCGCCTCCGCCGCCACGCCCCCCCCTCTGATCTTCGAGAGGCATTAGCGGGATTGGCATCGCCCACCCCCCTTCTCCCCCACACACCCCCATCTCGTCCCATGATTTCCGATACACACACACACACACCTAGGTATGGCGGCACAGTGTTTACATAAATCTACTGTCGATTGCACATTATATATATCTAGGCGACCGCTCTGTCACATTAGACCTGCTTGGCTACCGACGACAGGAGGCGTTGTCAATAAACATCGTCACCCGGGGACCAGGTTCACCAAAGGAAATTACGGATACACCATATATTTGACAACCGCAGGCGCCGGACACTCTCTGAAACAGGCGTATGTGTTTCCCCGCCAGTTATATCTTGATGCAAGTGGTTATTCAAATAAACTCTAGAGTATAGAGTACAAGGTGACACGAGTTATTAGGAATTTTTAACTAAAATTGGCATTTATTTTTCGACAGAACACATGTCCATGTACATTAAGCTGTTCCCTAAAATTTAACTGAACTGAAATACTAATAAATCATCAATAAGATAGTTAGGAAGTGAGACATGTCAACTTCCTGAATTTCATTTCTTCTACATGCAATGGATATCACATGCGATGTGTCTAGTTTCAATCTATCGGATTAACTCAAAAATTAAAAGAAAATATTTGAAAAATCCTGATTTCTGTGAATTTTTCGTTGAAAATAAATAATGTACTCGACGAAATTGATATAAAAATGAGAACATCAAGATTTACAACGAATGGGTGCCAATTCTCGTGATTGAATTCAACAAGGTGAGGGGTTTATCCTCGTCCTTTCGCATTGGGCAACCATAGTCAAACAGCAGTTCATTTGCAGTGAATGGATGCCTGCCTACTCAGGACATCTCACTTAGGAGAAACCATAGTCAAAAAACATTTTTCGAATCATGGTCATGCGCGTGGCAAAAGGGAATGAAAAAGTGAAAACGATGGCGAACTCAAGAGGGCGAATGGACGACCCAAATTCGGAAAACGAATGTTTGAATGCGGCGGCGGCGGCGGCGGCGGAGGATAAAGAGCCTATCACCGGCTCCACAATGGCGACTAGCGGAACTCGGGGTGCGACAGTGGCGCCATCTAAAATTTAGAGCGGCCGGCGAAGGGGCGGACCAGTCAGCCGCGAAGCAAAAAGCGATTTGTCAACAGAAGCGGGAACATTATTCAGCCGCGAGTCGGCTCCGAGCACGGCGCCCTCATTTGTCTAGGGGCACGTTCGCCAATCGATCCGCCCTCGCCTGCCTGGCGTCCCTCCCACCCCCCACACTTCGCGTAACCAGCTTTTCCGACGCGAGGCGCAGGTCTATAGGAGTGCGTGAGCGCGGCGAACAAAACGAAAGAAGAAATATTATTTTTATTCTCGGTCGTTGATGTCGCTACGGCACGAGCGCTCACCAGCACGCGCCAATGACGCGCGTAGACTGCCCAAAGAAGGCTGCAACGTAATGGTACCATCATTAACCCTGGGACAAATGGCGATTCGTTTTTAATTTCGACTTCTATATTAATAGACACAATGAACTTAATAACGTCACTCAGGGGGCTTCCGATGTTGGATACGTTACACACACTGGTGCAAACAGCCAAAACTTTCCATTAAAATACAATAAACTGTATTTGGACATGTTTCTGAAATTTTTACACCTTCGGTCAAGCAGACGTCATCACAATTCCGTGCTCTCAAATAGACATATTCAAATTGAAGAGATGAGCCTCACGATTTGAATCTCGATTTCTCTTAGACTAGACAAGTTCATCTCCGTCAATTAACTTGATCACTAGAGGTCTATATACAGTATGCATGCCGTGGCTCCAAACCCGGCGCGACGCCATTTCCCAACCAGTCAGTGCTAGTTGAAGAGCGCGGGGTATAGAGACAGGGTGATGGATATGCCGACGGGGTTCGGGGTGTGGTTGTGTGCGCGTGCACTCTTGTGGGTCCACACCAGGCTCTGCATGAGCGAACCCAGCGGGCGGGGGGCGAACCGTCTCAGAACACCCACGAAAACAGCCCCGAACACCCACAAAAAACAGCCGACGCCTAACCCCCCCTTCCTATGACAAGACCTTGGAATGTCACATGTTTCATTTGTTCATGCAGATAATGTACACCCTTATTGGCCACCTATTTTGCTGCCCCATGTAGGCGAGCAATCCGAGCGCCAGTTCCAAAACATCAGCATCAAAACAGGCATGACACGAGAGTATTGCGGGAAAGCGTGCTTACAAGCGAGTGCCCTTCTTAGCTCACAGTTTCTTCGCGCGCAATGCAGTAACTCTGAAGCAATCTTACACGCACTCTTGTTATGGAATAGTTTAATCAGATTGACTTACCTCTATGTCGATTCGTTTGCTTGTCGAACATTAACATGCTGTCTTCTATCTGAAAGAGCAAATAGAGAAAGAAACAAAACATTACACATTGTACATGAACACATACTGTTAACATTAGGGAATAATTACATATCGGCTAAAAAATATATTTATATATTTTACCGGATTGTTCGTTCAAAACAGTGGCTACCTCTGCGGACCAACAGACAGTGCTTTAATGTATCGTTAAACTTTTTAATGATGTTCGAGTATTCGAACTATATGGAAAGCAACTGAGGTCAGACCGGCATTAAAGATAGCTACCTAGACCATTAAAGATCCATTAATATCAAGCCTACTCAAAATTACCAGGTCGCCTCCTGGGGGTGTTTAGATCAGAAACGCAGGAACACCTTAACAACTAGCTCAGTAGATGTCTGATCAGACACACACACCACCTAGTGGCCACCTCTCATACTGCAGATCTAGGAATCTTCCAGACTAAAAGGTGGTCAGGTGCATCAAGCACTTGAAGTGACGGGGAAAATAAAAAACTTTGACCACTTTAAAATAAAACATCGTCCCTTCAGGTTATATATATTGCGTTTCAAGTGCGTGCTCACTTTGGGCTTAAAGATAGAAACCAGCGCCATCTATTAAGAATAACGCAAATATATCAGGAATAGGAGCAAGGAAAAATTGGGAGCAAAGATTAAATGGTCGACTATGAAATGGGTGCATAAAACATAGGCATCCACTTGAACATTTATCCGCGTCCAATTTGCCAGCAGCCAGCGAGAGTGATACGGTGCGAGGTAAAATGAGCCGACTTTAGCAGCAGGTGGAAAAATGGCCGACTCGCTCGGCGCCGGGCTAAGCCTATAAATTACGCATTAATTTATAGAGCTTAGCCCCGGTGGTTGCGAGAGGGATGGGGGAAGCAGGACAAAAAATTCGGAGTTGAATATAGATGGATGGGCCCGTGTATATATATAGCGACGGTAGCAGCTGTTGGCCCTGTCTCGGGAATTTCTTTTTTTTTTTTTACAATTTCCGCGTATATACATGTACATGTATAGTCTACGTAGACTCGAGTTTTTGGGGTGCGTTCTAAAAAAATGAAACTACCCCCTATTCACATCAATTGCTAGTCATTGGCAAATACCAAACTTGACTAAGCCCAAGAATTACAATTATATATTGGGTCAAGATTCATTCTATTGGCGCGAGACCATGCGATTAATTCAAAGCCACAAATCCAAAAAGAAAATATTTTTTTGGAAATCACATGAACATACATGTACTAGATGTTGCGTAAGATTGTTATCAGAAAATTGTATTTGCTTCTAGTCACTTCCCAAGAACGACCCCAAGGAAAGAGCACGCTCAAAAATCTTCCCAAGGCTGTTGTTACAACTCGTGTATCATCTTCCGTACAACTTTGTTAGGGCAATGAAAACTTGTTGTTTCCAGAACGCGCCCGAGAAGAACTCGCGGAGGGACACACCGTGGGGTGAGACGGTCGATCTAGGGCTGCACGTGCGCGTCGCGCGCACACACGCGCGCTGAGGGAGAGCGCGAGAGAGCGGCGCACGTGGAAAAAACGGCGCCACGTGCTCCGCTTACAGATGCGGACGAAAGGAGGCGCGCGTGCGCGCGCGCGATCACGGTTACCGCTTAAACGGTTAGTTCAATCGGCGAGAGGCGCCGACGAATTTCAATTGAGCTCGGCAGTGTGGCCTCCTCCTCCTCCGACGCCTCCGTTGTCGTCGGACCGACAAGGGGCGGGGGGAGAATAATATCAGCACCCGCTTAACTTCTCAGCGCCCCCTTACGTCGTTTCAGCAAATCGCAAAAGAGAAAAGGAAAAGAAACGGATGTCAATTCCAGGATAATTACCGTACCCTCCTGACACCATGTACGGCATTTCTTTTTTCAAAAAACGCTTTCTGAAATTCGGTGCTGGCAGTGTCTCCGAAATTGTGTCTTAGGCCCAAGAAATCAGGTGCTCACTAAATGCAGTGGCCAAGCAACAATTTCCATAATCCCGTACACTGTATTTTACATTTTAATAAAAACTAGTATGTTGTGTTAATTGTTCAAGCTTCAAACGATATCATATAAAACTGGACATCAACACAAATTAATCGGACGAATTCATTCAATAATCTATTTGCACTTTCCCAGAACGGCGCTGCGATCGTTAAACTATCAGCTGAAACTGATCCAGTGTAGAGTTGTGTGATGGGATTTCCTGAAGTTCCATAATGCTACCTCTAAAGTTAATTACGTCGCACTTTCAAAATGCAGGCGTCATCCGCACCCCCCCCCCCTTGCGATCGAAATGCCGTACTCAAGTGCAACGTTTGCCAGAAACGGATTATAATATAATTTAGTACAATTCACCAACGAGTAACATGTCACGGGTCAAGTGATCTTTTTGCTTGGCGAGATTTCAAAATGTTCGAATCAGTCCAATGGTATATTGGTGGGTGAGGATCTTAAACGGGGCAACGGGATAAATAGCGATATGGGACTTGCTCACTCAGACAGCCAAAGAAAAAAGTTGCACAGTTGCGTTTGAAGAATTCCAGCCCAAACTCTCAAGGAAAAACAACCCGACAAACATCAGTCATATTGCGGACGCTATTAAAAACTTTCGTGAGCACCGACTACCACCAGAGTACGCGAGTGCCGCAAAGGCCATCTTCAGAGAGAGCAAGCCCAGCGTAAACGACGTGACAAATCGACTCTAAAACCAGAACAATATTTTCCCAGGGTGAAGAGATACAAATCCCCCACCTCCCAGTCCATCCACCCCCACTCGCCCACCCACTTGAACCAGTCGCCATATGTGCCAGCGAAAAAAAAAATAGATGACAGTCATGTTTTATTCAGGGCAATCGACCTCGATACTTTTTCTCCGTATACGGGCACACCACACGGAACGAAATAGGAGAGAAGACGGACCGGGCCCCAAGTTGGTGGTGGTGGTGGAGGTGGGGGGAGGGGTGAAGTGTATTCCCAACCGACCGAAGCCAACTCGGCACGCGACAACAGGAGAGCACTCGCGCCAGCAAAGCCCACACACTCGGCTGCCTGCGACAATCGCCGAATTTCAACCATTCCCTCGCCTCCTGGTGCAACCTCAACTTTATGCAACCTCGACGGCTAACTGTTTCGAAAGTTGTTCGTAGATCACCTTTCGCCTTAGACCTGTGTGACCTTGCCGAAATGACAAAGCAGAAAGTGGACATTTTAAAATGCGACAATACGTTCTCCCACAGTGGCAGCGATTGTCGAAATCAGTTGCGGTGGGCGGACCGAAAGATAGTTGAAAGCGATGCGCCTTCCACCAGCGCCACCCACACATCTGACGATCTGTCACCGATCTTCCGAGAGACAGAGACACACGCAATGTGGGTGGGTGGAAGCCGAGATGGGGGGGGGGGGGGGTTCCAGAATAAGTTTCTTCCTAGTTTCATTTGTCCGATTAGAATGAATGCTGGGCGTTTTTTGTTTCGCTATGGTGAACTGCAGGTGGCGCCTAAAGCTTCAGTAACGTCGCATTAGAATAAGCGGAGCTATGCACTGCATGCGCACTATTAAATTCAAATTAGGATGCTTGTGCAGATAGAATTAAAAATGTTTTGTTAACCGAAATAACGTTGCCATGTGTAGCTTCAACAATTCTAGGATTCTGAATTAAGTTTCATTAAATGAAAACCGATGCTAAGCCGCTAACTTTAGCCCCCGAACGGCATTTTTATCCCATAGGATCACAATGGAAACAGACATTCGGGAAAAATTCGCAGAGCAGCTCTAATTTCTCCAAAAATTGTTAGGCCAAATTGGCTGTGTAGACAAAAGATCAATCTACATCTTGAAAGATAATTAAATTATCTCAGCTGCTCGAAAAATAATATCTATGACGTCAAAAATATATTCCAAAAAGATTTATTTATTAGTGTTGCCGCTTGACGTTGTTTTCGTCATCTGATATATATTATATTATATATACAATTTTCCGAACTTCAAACCGGTGTTCTATTTACACTATTTCAATAATTAAGAAGGAAATATTGTTTTAATTCTCAAATAATTTGCGTTTTAAATTGTCAAAGGTTTGATACGCTTAATTGTTATCCTAATTGCATGGAAAATCTTTATTTGGTCTGGCACCATTACCAGTGACGTTTTCGCCGCAAAAAAGGCAGAGTCCATTGTCACACTGCCGCGATCCTAGCGACGTGCTGCACTACTGGCACATACCAATATTACGAGGTGGCGTTTGGTGACCTCTCACCTCTCAACTCCTAAATGCCGACAGCTGATTTCTCTGCCTCGCACAACAGCAATGCCTGTTTCACCGGGTTCTGAAATTCTGGATAATCATAAACCCAGGATGTCATAGGTGGTTTCAGTTTCATTTCTCCAAAAAAATTAGTAGTGCAGTATAATTTTAAAAGCAACCAAGTTCTCGCTAAATGACCATTAGCAGTTGGGATTTTGATAATGGTATATTAAAATTAAGTTGTTTTATTTTTTGTCACGGTAGTTTTATTTGACAATTCATTACGGTTGGATCACAAAGTCATTTATAATATTTCTGAAATTGACTGTTTTTTGTTAAGCAGATTATATTTTGGTCATGTGAGCAACAGTGGACCGGTTTTCCGAAATACATGGTTGTGAACGGGGTCTGAAGACGCTTTTATGCCGCCACTGCGAGCAACGTAGAACTTCTAATTTTTCAATCCCCGCAGAAAGAAAAAAGCGAATCGTGCCTCCGACTTGAAAAAGAGCGCGTGGCGCCAATCCGACCAACAGGGGGCCATAAATATTGGGTGCTGTTGCTTAGCTGCAAAATGTTTAGTCGGCGATATTCCTTTTCTTCAACGCCGTCGCCCCCGCCACTACCACCACCACCGGATGATTAAACTTCAAAATGTAGCCAGCTCTGAGGCACCCGACAACGCTGAACAGCTAAAAAATTAATTTGTTTCTGGTTTCTGCAACGAATAAGTGGAGGGGTGGAAGGCGGATTAATTTAAAGGGTTGTACCTGGCAATGCACAATTGCTTTAAAACAGATGCCTGCGTGTTAGAAGACTACGCGGTGATGTAAACAACACTGTAAAAAAAGATCTCTTAAATTTAAAATCAATTTTTATCTTTTGAATTGTGGAAAAACTAAGAAAAAGAAATTATATTGCATTAAGTCATTTTATTTTTGAGACATAAACATTGTCACAAAATAAAAATTATCTCATATTATTGAGACAATTGTCTCAAAATTAATTCTCCCAATTTAGGCAGTCGGCGATATTTCCCAACAGTATGGCGGAGCAACGCTGTTGAAGCGGATTCATGGAGTCATTCATTTATCTTCTATATTCGATTATCTAGAATAGATGCACTCATGATGTCTCATTTTCAATTTGAGAACATTTTCTCATGAACATTTTCTCATAAAATGATAAGAAAATTGATAATTTTTGGAGATTTAAGAATATTGATGACACCCTAATGATAGGGTGTGACTTTTGCAGTTTATATGGCGTCGTTTCCGTACTGTTTCTAATAAAATTGTGCCATTTTGTTTACCCGCCATTTTTGATTGGAAGTAACTCGTCTGCTTCTCTTCCAACTCATTGGATTGATACGAATGTGACGCGCGACGACTTTCCCCCTTTTTTTACCCAGAGAATGCGCCCAATTTTCGAAATTTAGTCTGCGGTGATGTAGAGAAAGAGATCGGACTCGTCATTCGATTGTGCCGGCTAACGAAGCTGACAAACGGTCGCCACACGGGTGGTTGGACGTCGCAAGGGGGAAGGGGGATGGGGATTGAGAGGGCGCCACTGTCGCGCGTTCGAAAGACTCGACCGCCAATAGTGAGTGAGCCTGTCCCTCCTCCTCCTCCCCACCAAACCAACCCACCGTCGTCGTCGTTGTCGTCTTCCCGCGACTTGATTCAATTATTTCGGTAATTGGGAGTATGAGCTGCAGCGTCGCCGATGCGATTAAATCAATCCGGGGGACTATTTTTATACGAGGAGTCGAGGACACACGTTGAGACTACCATCGCGTCGGCGCCATCTTGTGCGCTCGCAGTAAATCTAGTATTGCCACAAAATTTGAAATATCCCGGAGGGAACAAAATCAGATTAATTTTTTACAGAAAGAAAAAATTTGTGTTTCATTAAAGTTAATTAAATAACTCGAAAAATCGGCCTATCCACTCAATTCCAAATAAGTTGTCAATTACAAGAATATTTCGATATTAGCTTATCAGATCTACAGAGTATTTGATAATTTCCTTCCTAGTCGACTTCCACAATCTAAAAATGACTTTTTGTTGTTGCATTGTTAATCTGATTGCAGCTGCAGGTTTTCAGTTGCCTTTTAGAGCAAAAATTGCATTTATTTTGCACGCAAGAAAACAGCAGCTGATTTAAATCAAAATAAATATTCATTTTTCATTTCATGAAAATTGTGATAAGAAAAGAAGAATAGATTTTTTCCTCTAATTTCACTCAGCCAATTCATTAAACCAATTTCACAACAACGAATATAGGATGATTGATTGGACTGTAATCGAGAGTCGGCAACAAGATCGTCGATAAACAACGTTTACTTCTGATCTTCAAGAATAAATTAAGAAATTTGCGAAACATAAAGACAAACGTTTGAACTCACCTAAAACTTTCGTCACTATACCCGGTAACAAATTTATTTTATTTATTCTAATTTCTTGGGTAGTGGCGAAAGGGTTAGGTGAGTTCATACGTTAGGTAAACGTTGTTTATCGACGATCTTGCTGCCGACACTCGATTCCATCCTATATTTTTGTTGTTATTACTACCATCATATCTACTATTTTGGACTTCACAACAACGTTTGACAGTATTCTCAAATCGGAAAAATATCAACATCTAGTAAACTCAACTTGTACTATCATTGGATCCGCGTCTTTCCTTCAGAACAGAGATACAAAGCTTTTGGCAATGAAGTCATTTCCTGCCTCATTTCCACAAGCAAGTCCTTAGACGCGAGCGCAATTTATTCTCCTCCAATGTAGAAACACACAATTTCAATCGGCATATAAAACCATTGCCGGGCGTTGTTTCGAATCCAACTCGCGTTCGATTTACACTACCCCCACTCACCCCTCCTCTTCATCCACCCCCACTCCCACACCCAACGCACCCTCACGACATCTCTCTCTCTCTCAGATGGCCCCGCCCACCACTTCATCCACAATGAAAGTTGACTTCCAGTAAAAGCATGCCACAACGCCGAGCCGAAATAGTATTTAGAGGAGTCAAGTTTTAAGACCCGATGGATTGGAATGATATCGATCGGGGACTGG